>JAVTVY010019120.1:0-77623 GCA_036873755.1 Hanleya hanleyi
ACTATAGCTTACTACAAATGAATTATAGTTTACTACAGATGAACTATAGCTTACTACAAATGAATTATAGTTTACTACAGATGAACTATAGCTTACTACAAATGAATTATAGTTTACTACAGATGAACTATAGCTTACTACAAATGAACTATAGCTTACTACAAATGAACTATAGCTTACTACAAATGAACTATAGCTATAGATTGGTAGCTTCGCTTTGGACTGGGTATTTATATTACATCCTCAATACTGAACAACATTGTAGAATAATCTATTTCAGAGAATGACAACGCCCTGATAACACAACGAAAATAACACAATAATTTCTTATATAAAACTATATTTATTCTACTAGCACTGAATCGCTCCATACAACATCATAAAATGCACTCAGTTAATGTCCAAACACTTCGTTAATGTAAAAATACTACTTCTTTAATTGCTTCGAAGCATTGTTCAGCTTCAGGTGAATACTGGCTTTGTCCACTTCTCTCTTGTCGGGGAATACTCTACGAGTTTCAACTGGAAGAAAAAGAAAGAAAAAATTTGAGTTGGCAAATTATTTAGTATACACTTCAAATGGACATACTGCAAGTCTGAACTTGTTGACAACGGCAGTTTATTACAGTTAATTGAATTTAATTAAGTTATTATGAAAGAACCCATATTATTATTACTACTGTGTTCTTGTGATGGGTAAGAAATACTTACCAATATTGAAATGAATGTTGTCTTTCTCCAATTAAATCATCGGATGATCCAGTTGATGGATCTGGTGATGAGGGTGATCGCGTATGATAGGGCAAGGGTTCGGATGTTGATGGTGTCAGCAGCTGACTGGTTCTGCTGGGCGAGTCTATGCCTGACGTGATGCCACCTTATTCATTGTCTTCACCGAGGTCTTGATGTCATGAAATACAGATGGCAGTTCTGTGAAATAAAAGATACAAAATGTGTACTGACAGTTGGATTGATAATATTCAGTCAGAATGTTAATAGTCATAAATTGCAGAATCTTGTTGACAAAGGATCAACAATGTTTTAAAACTTTCAAATCTCATTAAATTATTATTTACTAAGATTAATTGCATTAAATGATTATTTACAAGTGATCGCTTGTTAACCATTAAATTTCAGTGTCATTTAACATGCATTTTACTGGTTAGCAAACTTGCAAAAACTCAAATTTAAAATCTTACCAGTAAGTGTAGATAATGAGACTTTCAAAGAACTGTTTTCTGACTTCAGAGACTGGTTCTCCGCTCTCAGCTCTTCAACTTCTTTCTGCAGAGCCCTCAGGTCTGCTCGGCTACTAGAATCCTACAAAGAAGAAGAAAACCAAAATCAATAGGCCCCACACCCACATATTTTTTCCACATTGAGAGAAATTTGGATTAATATTATTAGAAATAGTTATCTGAAAGGGATCAGTAAAATAGATGAGACAATTCATGAGCAATGTTCTCAATAGTCAAAATAATGAATTATTTGATAATAGCCTAGGGATTTAGCTGAATAGTCCTGATAGTTGAATTTATACTTACTTCATCTGACATGTCTTGAACAGGTGCCACTGGAAGTTTTCCTTGTCGCTGTTTGTTTAACTTCTAAAGGATGTTGTTTGACTCATTCTTTTAGGCACCACGAACTGTCTTGCTCATCTTTGTAGGCTCTGTGATCTCCTGTGGGAAAAACAATTATTAGCGTATCATGTCGTGATTTACTGTGAAAATAAATTCACCAATTTTCAACTCAATTCTGTACTAACACTGACATGGCCAAACAATTGTTTGTAGGAGTGTTTATTTATTCATATGAAGTAATCAACGGGACATTTGAGTAACCAAACAACCTGGAAATTCTAATAAATGACATTTTTCAGATAATGTGTAAAACTGGATGATAGCATGTACAGTAGACTATACCCCCCCTCCCCAACAAGGGTGAAATTACCACAATTGAAAAGTACACAAATGGGGTACAACATGTATTAAAGCTTAGGCTAAGCATAATTTGTCACATCATATAGTTCAGC
Organism: Hanleya hanleyi; assembly: GCA_036873755.1. NCBI lineage: Eukaryota > Metazoa > Mollusca > Polyplacophora > Lepidopleurida > Hanleyidae > Hanleya > Hanleya hanleyi. The sequence goes on from JAVTVY010019120.1 coordinate 2,036, forward strand.
CCTTAACTGGATGAAAAGCATCCCAAGTTCAGGTTGTCATGAATAGAACACACCACTGGTACATTTGGCCTACCTGGAACTGGGAAAAGCTGTGTTGTAAGCGTATTTGTATTCTTTCACCAGAATCCACAGTGAAGCTGTGAACATAATAAAAACATCATTGATAAACTGTTCATTATGGTGTGGTGAGGAGAGATGCAATTTGACAGGACAGGAAGCTCAGACTGTGAAACTGACAGTATGAAATGAAAGCCAAGACTTGAAAGAATCACAAATTACTGTTATCAATTCATTCATATGTTATGTCAAGTTTTTCAAGTAAACATCGGAAATGGCTTGTCTATTGAATCTGAGGAAGTAGGCTTGTGTCTACGAAAGCTCTTGTTGAAATAAACTAGTTAGTCTCAAAGGTGCTACCTTTTGTTTATTTGTCTATTGAAGGTAGATGTTCACAAATATACCAGTACAGGAAATGACACATTGAGATTGTAAAAACATCCCCTTCAGGTTTCTTACAATGAACTATGCAGGAGTCTCCCAGCATGGTTAATCCCTTACACAACAGGCCACTAAGAGAAACTGATCTATTCTTGTGAGGTTCACAGTTATTTCAATTAACAAAATATACATGTCTGTTCAGCAATTGAAAACATCATAATAAATACAATTCTCCGCTATTAAAATATCTGGGTTTTTTATATTAGTTCAGATGGATTTCATTTAAAGTGGAAATCTGTAATTTCTAATAAGATCAATCATTGCTATGGGTGAAATTTTATGTTAGCTTATTTCTGAAATTGGCAATTATCCCAAGGTCAAGCTCAGAGCCACACCAGCAGAGCCTACTACAATTTTCTTTATGATATACTGTTTTAGATATGTGATGTTCAATAATACTGCAAACTGACATTCTCTACGTAAATGCAATTGATATACAAAAGTAATATATTAATCTGTTGTCAATCTATTCGACATTTATATATTTTCATTTTCAAATTTGTTTATGTTCGCTTGATCAAGGCTTCCGGCAAAGGCCAAAAGCTCATGCATTAAATTGCATTTATGTGGAGATACCCAAATTTTGTAGTCATTTATTTATATTTCGAGAATGGTACACATAAATTCAACGTCGTCAATGAGCGTTCAAAGTTGGTAAGGTTAGACAGCATTTTATATCTAAGTAAATACACTGGGCTTAATATGCCTAACTATCCTACACATAGATTAGAGAAGACGAGAAAATCAACCAACAAGCCACATTTCCTTCATAAACCAGTGAGATAAAACAATCTTTTCAAGGAAGCATAATGTTTTGGTTGTTTACAGTGTAATATATAAACCTGACAAAGTTATTTATATAACTTAATATATTTTAAACTATTCCAAAATATTCCAGACTTAACAAATGGAGCACTATTACAGCTTGCAAATAAAAAACATTAGGCCCTATCAATTGTTCAATTTTCAAATGTGCAAATCTTTTTCACACTTTAGTGTTGGCGTAAATGATCACTTTAGAATGCTATTTTTGCCTACAAGTTGCAAAAGGTACTTACCATCAATCTCAATCAGTTCCATCAGCCATAGATAATCGGAAATATGACTTTTACTGTCTCCAAATCATTCAGCTGATAACTGCAATAAACATGGAAACATTCGGCCGCCATCTTTGTTTTTCTCTGTGCAGCGCCACCTAGTGACAGTGTCAAGAAACTGAGTTACCTCCCCTCCATTCAGGGTAGACAGACTTTGTAAATATCATTCAAATTGGGAAACCATTTAAAAAGTGCACACCGACTATATTTGTTCTTTGTTTTCCCCCATATTACACAGTTATGACTGCAACAACAAGCATTATTCAAAAAGTTAATTACTTTGATTTACCACCAGCGGACATCCTTAATTCAATTTTAATTAAAACTTTAATTCAAAACAATCAAAATTTAAAAACTTCATACATTTATTCCAATTTTAATAAATTTCCGATTAAGATTATCAGTGAATTCAATTTGAGTTAGAATATTTAAATTTTAGTTTTCAGTGACCTTGCATTTGTTTGGATATCGAACTATGATGGATGGCAATTAAATTTTTTTGTCAATTTTATTAGCATTCCCTAAATGACATTTCAAAATACTTCACAGTCAAATATCAGCATAACGATAGAATATTCATAATATTGAAAATAAAATTAATCCTTCAATTCAATTGTAACTTAGTTTATTGAAAATATCAATCATGAGTTTGTATTAAATTCAAGTTAAAATTTAAGATAAACTTCATATGAAACTACCAAAATTGATATTTGATGCCTCATGAGCAACAGATTGAAGATTGGTGGTACAAAATCTCTCCCTCCAACTACGAGCAGTCAAATATGGAGAACATTACTTGGGTGTTGTGGACTGATATTGAATCCTATTTGATCATATTAAATTGCAAATCCTATAAGATCTGGACCATATAAGGTCCAAAATACTACACTTGTGTTGTGGTTATGATGTTTTGGGATTTATTAGTATAGCACAGCTCTGTAGTACAGTAAAACATTGTTATAGTGAACACTATACCGGCAGTATAGTATAGCGTAGAAACCACAAAATAATACAATTGTGTAGTGGTATGCTTATTTTTTTTTTTTTTTTTTTTTTTTAGCATAGCTTAACAACTCTGTAATACCGGTACAGTAAAACCTGGCTGTAGTAAATACTACACTGACACTGTAGTAAACTATAGAAACCACAAAATACTACAGATGTGTTGCAGCTTGTAGTATAGCTCAACACCACTGTCTCACAGTAAAACACTGCTGTAGTAAATATTACACGGACGCTGTAGTAAACTGTAAAAACTACAAATTACCACAAAATACTACACTTGAGTTGTGGTATGCTTTGGTTTTTGTAGTATATTAAAGCACTGCTGTAGTAAATACTACAATGACACTGTAGTAAACTGTGGTAACTATAGAGTACCACAAAATACTATACCTCATCTATAGTTTACTACAAAATACCTCACTTTACTACAAGTTTGCTGTAGTATTTTGTGGTAAAGTGTGGTATATTTTCATAAGGGGGGGCGCGCTTCCGTTGGGCCTCTACCATGCTACATTTTTGTGGCTTGAAGCCGTAACGGGTGAGCCGCATGAGTCGCTACCAGGGATGTGTGGGCTATCATCTGGGGTTGTTGTGGCTCAAATGGGCTTCTCTCGAAGACCAGGTGTAATCACATGCGTTTTACAATATGATGGGCTTGAAGACGCGCTTGGTCGTTAAAGGCAATAATAGCCTAAAGAATACGTTATCTCTCACCTTGTAGATCCATTAAGATAACGCAGGAATAGCTGACCCGGCATTGCCTTGTTGTAAACATGGTTCAGTGGCTCGAAAAGATAAATTGCCTCCCTGTTTTGATTGAAAATTTGCCCGGTAAAAGAACTTCCGCTACGCTTGTGGGCCAGAATTAGAACAGGTGTGACTCGAGCCGACCGCTGCTGTACAGCATATTGAGCACTTCTCGCAGTTGTGGACCGTTCGACGGTGGATGACGGTATTAGATCAACACTGTGCTCCATCAGCCACTCTCCATGCAGAGGCCTTTGTGTGATTTTCTCGGCAGTTGGTCTTGTCAAATCCTTCCTTCTCAAATGTGTCGGCTTTGTTATGAATTCGCCGGTAAATATGTATAACACTGAAAAGATAAAAAAAAAAAGCAGTTAACATAATGGGGACAGCCAATATTCAGCTCGGAGAGGAGTAGCTCTCGCTCCACTTTTAAGAGTGACAGAGTCGCCTGCTATTGTCACAAAACAGTGGTGACTTTAGCTGGCGCGATCTGACAACTTGCGACAATTGTGTCATTAGTAGTTGCTACATAGCATCCGTGGTATGTATTACAGATGTTTTTCTCCATATCTGAGGAAATAATGGCTGGTCCCGCGATCTAACTTTATGAACGTGGTATGAACCTGTTTCCACCGTGATTAATACAAGCAATGCATTTTGTTGTAGATATCTTCCAGTACAAAACGCTATAGTCAAATCGTATTTCTGAAAAGAAATCCAGTTGTTACATTGGCTTGTGGTTAAAATAAGAAGAACATTCACCAGATCACCAGTTTCTGTAAAGGTTCAACTGAGGTGGAGATAGACATCTCTCTAGACTAAACACCTCTCTATATCGACATTCTAGACCGACATCTCTCTAGACTAAACACCTCTCTATATCGACATTCTAGACCGACATCTCTAGACTGATACGTCTCTAGACCGACATTTCTCTAGACTAACACCTCTCTATACCGACATTCTAGACCGACATCTCTCTAGACTGATACGTCTCTAGACCGACATTTCTCTAGACTAACACCTCTCTATATCGACATTCTAGACCGACATCTCTAGACTGATACGTCTCTAGACCGACATTTCTCTAGACTAACACCTCTCTATATCGACATTCTAGACCGACATCTCTAGACTGATACGTCTCTAGACCGACATTTCTCTGGACTAACACCTCTCTATATCGACATTCTAGACCGACATCTCTCTAGACTGATACGTCTCTAGACCGACATTTCTCTAGACTAACACCTCTCTATATCGACATTCTAGACCGACATCTCTCTAGACTGATACGTCTCTAGACCGACATTTCTCTAGACTAACACCTCTCTATATCGACATTCTAGACCGACATCTCTCTAGACTTATACGTCTCTAGACCGACATTTCTCTAGACTAACACCTCTCTATATCGACATTCTAGACCGACATCTCTCTAGACTGATACGTCTCTAGACCGACATTTTTCTAGACTAACACCTCTCTATATCGACATTCTAGACCGACATATCTCTAGATCGACACTCTAGACGGACATCTCTCCAGACCGACATCTCTCTAATTCGACACTCTATAGACTGACATATCTATACCGACACATCTTCAGACCGACACGTATCTAGACCGACAAGTCTCTGAACGACATCTCTCTACAACGACACCTCTATTGACCGACACTTCTCTAGATCGCCATTTCTCTAGACCGACACCTCTTTAGACCGACATATCTCTAGACTGACACCTCTCTTCTTAACTGTTATTGAAACTTTTTATATACTGTTATTTATTTTCTGTTAACGGAAAAAGTCGGGGGCCACCATACCAGCTTTTGCTGTGGATTAGAATAGAAATATCTGGGAAATTGAGAAAAATAACCATAACATTAGATTGTTAGATAAAACTGAACAATCTGTTGTCTCGAAAGTAAAATAAAATTTGGGGATCACTTGATTACTTTTCGTTCTAACTTTCCTATCTATTCTAATGTGAATTCTATCAAACTGAGAAGGTTGGCAACTAATATAGTCATATTTAAATAAAACTGTGCGTATTTGGTTTACAATGAACAAACACTTTAGTTCCAAATATACCAAATATTGGATTATTTTTGCGATGTTTTCCCTTTTTGAACTGTATTGGGGCGTGTCAGCCTCCACCTTAAACTGCGTTGTACGTTATTGGTTCTTTTGCCATTATAAGTGCTTGTACTCTTGAGTGGATTGTGTGACTGATCTACAAATTAGAATGTCCACCAAACCATTCAGACAATACTAATGCGCGGTGTATTGTAGATAGCCTGAAGCCCGGCGCACAGGAGAGCTCTCCACTGAGCCAACGGCCTCAGGTCCGTATTGTCTCAGGGGATAGCCCCTCGTGTGACTGCAGCGCACATGGTGAGGGAAACGGTTCACCAACTTCATTCCATTTCCCACGAAATACATTCTTCGACTTCATTCCATTTCCCACGGAATACATTCTTCGAGCTAATGCGATCAGGCCCGTGTATAGCTAAGATTCATAGCGTCTCCCTTCCCTCACCGCTATGCCGACGACAAATACATTTCCCTGGTGGTAACTCGAACATCTCCATGGCGCACTTATTATTAACTTTGCGCCCTATTGAACCTTCATTAACTTGAGAAAATGGGCCGCCATGAATAAAAATACAGAAATGATAGACTAAATGGCCCGTCGTCGGTCATATATTAATTACAGAAGTTAAAATTATCCCTATGGAGCCTCAAAATCACCTGAAATCGAGGATCAAGAAGATGGGCATTTCCGTCATAATAGACCCCGTGTAAACAGGGGATGATGATCACAACATCGATTATGGTAGTTTTATTCATGGTGGCATATTTTCTCAAGTTAATGAAGATCCAATAGGGCGCGAAGGTAATAATAAGTGCGCCGTGGAGATGTTCCAGTTACCACCAACGAAATGTAGCTGTCGTCGGCATAGCGGTGAGGGAAGGGAGACGCTATGAATTTTAGCTAGCCTGTGTACCAAATGACCATTTTGAACAGCTATACGTACAAATCACATGAATGTGAGATGCGTTTTGATTGAGGTATTATAAGTTAGTCAGCAGTTCGCAGTTAGCGGTTCGCTATTCGAAGGGGACCAGTCGTTATTTTATCATCAAAACAATAATAGTCAATTTAACACCTTTCCCGACCGAATTTCACCTCAATACTTGGCACATCAACTCATTGAGCCAAGATCAACACGATGATATCATTAGTTCCCCGATCTGACGCCAGGGGGCGCTGTTCCCAAGCAAACTGAATAGCAAACTGGCTATTTTGACCACGTATTATAAGTTGGCGCCCAGTTCCCAGTTCACAGATCACTATTCAAGTTGCAAATCGGGGGAGCAGTCAATAATACTCGGATAATATATTTTGGGTTAATAGTGCCATTACTACGAAAGCCGAGAGGGGACTTCTGACTTCTGACTTCCGACTTCTGACTTCTGACTTCCGACTTCCGACTTCTGACTTCCGACTTCCGACTTCCGACTTCTGACTTCTGACTTCCGACTTCTGGCTTCTGACTTTCGACTTCTGACTTCCGACTTCCGACTTCAGACTTAGGATTCCGACTTCTGACTTCCGACTTCCGACTTCTGACTTCTGACTTCCGACTTCTGACTTTCGACTTCAGACTTAGGATTTTTTTTCTTTTATAATGCATTACATCTTACACATGTAAATTATGAAGCATGGAATAACACAGTATCATTATTATGGCATATTCTACTTAAAAACCTGCTTGCATGTACGTATAATAATCAGATAATCATTGAAGTTTATCTTGAGCTATGTTCTGATTATTAAAATGCGATTTCTAATGTAAATAGAAATGCCCTATGTCAAAAGTTAAAGGCGCCTCATTTACATAATATAATTGCACAATTTGATACCTTACGAATAATCACATTTAATGCGCCCTTTCCACATTAATCGTTGGACAATGCTGTCTTGTCCTAGTGGCGGCGAAAGGTGCACAGCACGTGGACCCCCGTGTGATCTTCGGTTCGTTCTCACGATCCCTCCCTTATGTTTATAACATGGAGCGGGTTTTTCATGTATTGATAACTGATGTAAATATGACAATATGAATGGATCAAATATCCCAATACAGGACTAATAATCTTACATTTATGATAATTTTAACAACTTCAGGTCGAAAATATACCAGTCATTATCCATTAAAATATATTCTGGGTTAACCCTATCTGGCCTGTGCTTTTTGGGATCTGTCCAGGGGGCGGGGGGCATTTCGCCCCCCCCCCCCACACTCCGAAAATATTTTTAAAAAATGTGGTAAGGTAATGTAAAGCATTATCGAATAATATAGTATGATAATTTACGCATCAATGCGACAAGGAGATGTCATTATATTTATCGATTATTCAAATATTATTTACGATTTTCTGCTTTCCTAGGACACACAAAATAACTAAACCTAATTTTGTCAAGCCCAAGCCAAATCATATCATAAGATCGTACCATTACTTCCAAATATAATTAACAAATAATATAAATATTGTTTGTATCAGGCATTTTAATTCTCTCCCCTCCCTTCTCCAAAACTCTTCATAATTTTGATCACTTAAAGGGAAACTTAAATGGAAAATTAAAACTTCTGTGGGGGAGATATTTTGTTGCCATATATTTCTGAAATTGCCCCCATTGTTCTCAATTTTTATTTTATTTTTTCATTTTTTTTTGCTTGTAAATATTTCCCCCGGTTGATGAGAAACTTTCTGGAACTGGTAAAAATTTGATATGCAAATGAGGTATTGGTGAGTTAATTAGATAGACAAATAAAGATATTTAGGATTCTGATATCTTTGCAGTCCATGAACTTGTTTAAGGAGGTGTGTTAGTTGAAATGAATTTTTAATAAATATGAAACGCATAGACCTTTGTTACTCCATATTCTTTAATAAGATATCATAACCCATGCAATTTCAAAATAATGCCCTTTGTAACCTGTTGATATGAGAACCGTATTTCTATAAATGCTTAGAATTTTTTAGAACTAGTTTTCATGATGCTGTAAATAAGCAATATTACAAATAATGAGATTAGACTTATAATAGCTTTGTGACAATTCCAGTATAATCTAGCTCATTATCTTGAGTATTTCGTGACATCACCAAATATCATTTGCAATAAATTCCATCAATAGCAGATTGCCGATACTAGTAATCAGAAAGATCAAAGCACAAAGTCACAGACGGAAATATAGGTATTATTATCATGTATGTAAAGGTGAAGTTGCAAGGGGTGAATGGATGTACAAAATTCTGAAGTCAGAAGTCGGAAGTCAGAAGTCAGAAATCGGAAGTCGGAAGTCAGAAGTCAGAAGTCAGAAGTCAGAAGTCAGAAGTCGGAAGTCAGAAGTCAGAAGTCAGAAGTCGGAAGTCAGAAGTCGGAAGTCAGAAGTCGGAAGTCGGAAGTCGGAAGTCGGAAGTCAAAATCAAAATAATCAAGTTTTGGAGAAGGGAAGAGAGAGAACTAAAATGCCAGAAGTCGGAAGTCGGAAATCGGAAGTCGGAAGTCAGAAGTCAGAAGTCAGAAGTCAGAAGTCGGAAGTCAGAAGTCAGAAGTCAGAAGTCGGAAGTCAGAAGTCGGAAGTCAGAAGTCGGAAGTCGGAAGTCGGAAGTCGGAAGTCGGAAGTCAAAATCAAAATAATCAAGTTTTGGAGAAGGGAAGAGAGAGAACTAAAATGCCAGAAGTCGGAAGTCGGAAGTCAGAAGTCGGAAGTCAGAAGTCGAAAGTCGGAAGTCAGAAGTCAGAAGTCGGAAGTCGGAAGTCAGAAGTCGGAAGTCGGAAGTCAGAAGTCGGAAGTCAGAAGTCAGAAGTCAGAAGTCGGAAGTCAGAAGTCGGAAGTCAGAAGTCGGAAGTCGGAAGTCGGAAATGCCTTGATACAAACAATATTGATCTTATTTGTTAATTATATTTGGGAGTAATGGTACGATCTCGTGATATGATTTGGCTTGGGCTTGACAAAATTAGGTTTAGTTTTTTTGTGTCAGAAAATCGTAAATAATATTTGAATAATCGATGAATATAATGGCATCGCCTTGTCGCATTGATGCGTAAATTATCATACTATATTATTCGACCATGCTTTGGAAGTAATTGTGATCAGTTGAATAGAATTTAAAATATTTACGGGGGGGGGGGCGAAATGCCCCCTTGGACAGATCCCAAAAAGCCCAGGCCAGATAGGGTTAACCCAGAATATATTTTAAGTGTTAATGACTGGTATATTTTCGACCTGAATTTGTCAAAATTATCATAAATGTAAGCTTATTAGTCCTGTATTGGGATATTTGATCCATGCATCTTATCATATTTACATCAGTTATCAATACATGAAAAATCCGCTCCGTTTTATAAACAAAAGAGAGGGATCATGAGAACGAACCGGAGATCATGCGGTGATCCACGTGCTGTGCACCTGTCGCCGCCACTGAGACAAGACAGCATTATCCGACGATTAATGTGGAAAGGGCGCATTAAATGTGATTATTCGTAATGTATCAATTTGTGCAATTATATTATGTAATTGAGACGCCTTTGACTTGTGACATAGGGTATTTCGATTTACATTAGAAGTTATCGCATTTTAATAATCAGAACATAACTCAAGATAAAATTCAATGGTTATCTGATACATGCAAGCAGGTGTTTAAGCACAATATTCCATAATAATGGTGTTGTGTTATTCCATGCTTCATAATTTAAGATGTAATGCATTATAAATGGAAAATATCCTAAGTCTGAAGTCGGAAGTCAGAAGTCGGAAGTCAGAAGTCGGAAGTCGGAAGTCGGAAGTCAGAAGTCGGAAGTCGGAAGTCAGAAGTCAGAAGTCGGAAGTCGGAAGTCAGAAGTCGGAAGTCCCTTCTCGGCTTTCGTACATTACGGCACTTAGTAGGCAATTCATCTTTGGTACATAGACTATACACGTAGGGGGTTACAATATGGTGCCACTGGTCTTCCGATCCCACACCAGGGGCGCTGTTCTGAATAAGGAAATGGCCTATACGGTCATTAAATCCAAGAGTTGAACCCCATATTTGGTACATATACTTTACTCATAGAGTGCTACAAAATGGTGCCACTAATTTCCCGATTCGACACCAGAGGGCGCTGCTCTGAATAGGAAAATGAGTAAGGAATTGGCCTATACGGCCATTAAATCGAAGAGTTGAACTCCCATATTTGGTATATATACTATCCTCATAGAGCGCTACAAAATGGTTCCACTAGTTTCCCGATTCGACACCAGGGGGCGCAGCTCTGAATAAGGGAACGAATAAAGAAATGGCCTATACGGCCATTAAATCGAAGAGTTGAACGCCCATATTTGGTACATGGACTATACTCATAAAGTGCTACAATATGGTACCACTAGTTTGTTTTTATCCGATACTAAGGGGCTCTGTTCTGAATAAGGAAATGAATAAGGAAATGGTCTATACGGCCATTAAATCAAAGAGTTGAGCCCCCATATATGGTACATGGACTACACTCACAAAGTTCTAAAATATGGTGCCACTAGTTTTCCGATACGACACCAGGTGGCTTAAGTTTCATGTTTCATCTGCAGAAACGTATCGCCCGGAGGGCTCTACTCGGAAGTAATTAAATATATTGAAACGTAGAACGCTATAATATTTTAAGTGAACATATTGATTATTTAAGTATAAAAGTTGCCAGAACGACTCGGCTTCAGCTGGGGGATGTATGAGAGATTAAAACTAAATTAAAGTTGAGTTATACTGCGATAACAATCGACGCCTGTTCATGAAGGATATAAAGGACCTTGAAATTAACATAACGCAGTTATGACTATCCTACGGGGATATCTGTGGGACACTAAAACTTTATTAGTTGCTATAACAATTGATGTTCAGTTAATGAAACAGAAAATCCTACCATCTGCTGCACTGGTAGATCACAAGAGAGCAGAGGCTGTGAGATATCCGATTCTGTTCTCGTGCATGGCCATTCCCCCAATGTAACCCGTATGCTATCGGAGTATTTACATTATCCAGGTACTCAGTGTTCTCTCGTGCAATGCACACGCTTGGTTTGCCCGCACTTGGATAATTTACCAAAAATGTTTTGAAGATCCACACCTTGAGAGTTTTTATGTTTAAACAATGTTTCACAATATTTTCAATTCGTACAAACATTCTGAAAACATTAATACATTGAATGAATTTTTGTGCATGGTCGCCTATGGCGGATGTCTCCTCGTTCGATATATTCTTGAATTCATTGGACACAAACGGCCTTTTTAACCTCCATTTTGGAGAGGTGGCTGTGTCTAACCTGATTATCTGATGGATGATTTTACTTGGGAGCACCAAGCTGGCATAACACATGCATGTGTTCATAGAGCAAAAGTCTATCACAAAATGAGATTGACCCATTGCATGTTATCATCTACTGGTTATTCCTCACCATCACCTTAATTAAATGCATATACCTCCAAGGATGAGGCGTTGTCATTGATTTGCACGGGTCATGCTTTATTCTCAAAGCGAGTTTGTAAGTACTTTTATGGCAAAATTCGATGCGTGGAGCAATATCTCGAAACGATTTGAAAAGGATTTAATGTGAACCTTAACGGAACGGTGGGCGCATATGTTTCAGAAGAAATATCAATATAAACAAGGTAGAGTTTGTGTTAATAGATTAGATATTCCTAATAAGATGAAATTAACGTGATATTTTAGTAATTGGAGAATAAAATTAACGCAATATTATAATTCTATGAGAAAATGAATTTCTTAGGCTCGTTGATTTCTCTTTTGGATATAGAATATTTGTGCTGAGATTTATGCGATTTGTTATACGAAAAGAAATCACTCCAAATAAAGGTAATGAACGCATATGTACTTTTGCGATATTTCAAAACAGTTATTTACTGGTAATACTTTGGAGAAAGTCCAGCATGTTTCTGAATTCTATATCAACTGTCCTGGTTTTCCATCCATATTTGTCATAAGCTTAAGTTTCAACTTTTATTTGCAGGAAATGATCGTCCGGAGGAATGTACTATACTTATAGAGTGCTATAATATGGTGCCTCTAGTTTTCCGATCCCACATCAGGGGGCGCTGTTCTGAATAAGGAAATGGCCTATACGGCCATTAAATCGAAAAGATGAGACCCATATTTGGTACATGGACTATACTCACAAAGAGCTACAATATGGTGCCACTAGTTTTGCGATTCGACAACCAGGGGGCGCTGTTCAGAATAAGGAAATGGCCTATACGGCCATTAAATTGAGGAGTTGAGCCTCCATATTTGGTACATGGACTACACTCAAAAAGTGCTACAACGTGGGGCCACTAGTTTTCCGATCCGAATAAGGAAATGAATAAGGAAATGGCCTATGCGGTCAATAAAGCGAAGAGTTGAGCGCCCATATTTGGTACATGGACTACACTCACAAAGTGCTACAACAGGGTGCCACTAGTTTTCCGAACCGACACCAGGGGGCGGTGCGCCGAATAAGGAAATCAATAAGGAAATGGCCTATACGGCCATTAAATCGAAGAGGTGAGCCCCCATATTTGGTACACGGACCATAATCATAGACTGCTACAATATAGAACCACTAGTTTTCCGATTCGATACCAGGGGGCGCTGTTCTGAATAAGGAAATGAATAAGGAAATGGCCTATACGGCCATTAAACCGAATAGTTGAGCCCCCATATTTGGTACATGGACTATACTCATAGAGTTCTACAATATGGTACCAGCGCCCCCTGGTGTCGGATCGAGAAACTAGTGACACAATATTGTAGCAGTAGCAAATGTTCCAAATATGTGGGCTCAACTCTTTGATTAATGGCCGTATACCCCATTTCCTTATTCATTTCCTTATTCAGAACAGCGTCCCCTGGTGTGGAATCGGGAAGCTAGTGGCACCATTTTGTAGCACTCTATGAGTATAGCACATGCATCAAGTATGGGAGCTTAACTCTGCGATTTAATTGCCGTATAGGCCATTTCCTTATTCATTTCCTTATTCAGAACAGCGCCCCTTGTGTCGGATCGGAAACCAGTAGTACCATATTGTAGCACTTTGTCCCTATAGTGGATGTGCCAACTCCACTATGTGGCTCAACTCTCTGATGTAATGGCCGTATAGGTAATTACCTTATTCATTCCTGATTCAGAACAGCCCACCCTGGTGTCGGATCATAAAACTATTTTCAAGATATTGTAGCACTTTGATAGTATAGTGCATGTACCAAATATGAGGGCTCAACGCTTCGATTTAATGGCCGCATAGGCCTTTTCCTTATCAATTCCCTTATTCAGAACAGCGCCCCCTGGTGTCGGATCGGAAAACTAGTGGCACCATTTTGTAGCACTCTATGAGTATAGTATATGTACCAAACATTGGGGCTCAACTCTTCGATGTAATGGTAGTATAGGCCATTTCCTTATTCAGAGCAGCGCCCCTGGTGTCGAATCGGGAAACTAGTGACACTATTTTGTAACACTCTATGAGTGGAGTATATGTAAAAAATATGGGGCCTCAGCTCTTCAATTTAATGGCCGCATAGGCCATTTCCTTATTCATTTCCTTATTGAGAACAGCACCCCCTGGTGTCGGATCGAAAAACTAGTAGCAGCATATTGTAGCCCTTTATGAGTATGGTCGGATCGGAAAACTAGTGGCACCATTTTGTAGCACTCTATGAGTATAGTATATGCACCAAACATTGGGGCTCAACTCTTCGGTTTAATGGCCGTATAGGCCATTTCCTTATTCATTTCCTTATTCAGAATAGCGCCGCCTGGTGTCGTATCGAAAACTAGTGGCACCATGTTGTAGCACTTTATGAGTATAGTTCATATACCAAATATGGGGGCTCAACTCTTCGATTTAATGGTAGTATAGGCCATTTCCTTATTCATTTCCTTATTCAGAGCAGCGCCCCTGGTGTCGAATCGTGAAACTAGTGACACTATTTTGTAACACTCTATGAGTGGAGTATATGTAACAAATATGGGGCCTCAGCTCTTCAATTTAATGGCCGTATAGGCCATTTCCTTATTCGTTTCCTTATTCAGAACAGCACCCCCTGGTGTCGGATCGAAAAACTAGTGCCAAATATGGGGGCTCAACTCTTCGATTTAATGGTCGTATGGGCCATTTCCTTATTCAATCCATTATTCAGAGTAGCACCCCCTGGTGTCGAATCGGGAAATTAGTGGCACCATTTTGTAACACTCTATGAGTATAGTATATGCATCAAATATTGGGGCTCAACTCTTCGATTTGATGGCCGTTTAGGCCATTTCCTTATTCATTTCCTTATTCAAAACAGCACCCCTGGTGTCGGGTCGGAAAACAAGTGGCACCATATTTTAACCCTCTACGTGTATAGTTTATGTACCGAGGATGAATTGTCGAATAAGTGCAGTAATGGCACTATTAACCCATAATATATTATCCGCCAACTATTGACTGCTCCTCCGCTTTGCAACTTGAATAGTGAACTGTGAACTGGGAAGCAACTTATAATAAGTTTTTGACCCCTTTCCCGACCGAATTTCACCTCAATACTTGGCACATCAACTCAGTGAGCCAAGATCAACACGATGATATCACTAGTTCCTCGATCTGACGCCAGGGGGCGTTGTTTCCAATAACTGCGCGAATAGCAAATGAATAGCAAACTGGCTATTTTGACCCCTTTCCCGACCGAATTTCACCTCGATACTTGGCACATCAACTCAGTGAGCCATGATCAACACGATGATATCATTAGTTCCCCGACCTGACGCCAGGGGGTGCTGTTCCCAACAACTACGCGAATAGCAAACTGAATAGCAAACTGGTTATTTTGACCCCTTTCCAGACCGAATTTCACCTCAATACTTGGCACATAAACTCAGTGAGCCAAGATCAACACGATGATATCATTAGTTCCCCGATCTGATGCCAGGGTGGCGCTGTTCCCAATAACTACTCGAATAGCAAACTGAATAACAAACTGAAGAGCAAACTGGCTATTTTGACCCCTTTCCCGACCGAATTTCACCTCAATACTTGGCACATCAACTCAGTGAGCCAAGAGCAACACGATGATATCATTAGTTCCCCGATCTGACGCCAGGGCGGCGCTGTTCCCAATAACTACGCGAATAGCAAACTGAATAGCAAACTGGCTATTTTTACCCCTTTCCCTACCGAATTTCACCTCACTTCTTGGCACATCAACTCAGTCAGCCAAGATCAACACGATGATATCATTAGTTCCCCGACCTGACGCCAGGGGGCGCTGTTCCCAATAACTACGCGAATAGCAAACTGAATAGCAAACTGGCTATTTTCACCCCTTTCCCGACCGAATTTCACCTCAATACTTGGCACATCAACTCAGTCAGCCAAGATCAACACGATGGTATCATTCGTTCCCCGATCTGACGCCATTGGGCGCTGTTCCCAATAACTACGTGAATAGCAAACTGAATAGCAAACTGGCTATTTTGACCCCTTTCCCGACCGAATTTCACCTCAATACTTGGCACATCAAGTCATTAAGCCAACATCAACACGATGAAATCATTAGTTCCCCGATCTGACGGCAGAGGGCGCTGTTCCCAATAACTACGCGAATAGCAAACTGAATAGCAAACGGAATAGCAAACTGGCTATTTTGACCTCTTTCCCGACCGATTTTCACCTCAATACTTGGCACATCAACTCAGTCAGCCAAGATCAACACGATGATATTATTAGTTCCTCGATCTGATCCCAAGGGGCGCTGTTCCCAATAACTACGCGAATAGCAAACTGAATAGCAAACTGGCTATTTTGACCCCTTTCCCGACCGAATTCCACTTCAATACTTGGCACATCAACTCAGTAAGCCAACATCAACACGATGAAATCATTAGTTCCCCGATCTGACGCCAGGGGGCGCTGTTTCTAATAACTACGCGAATAGCACACTGAATAGCAAACGGAATAGCAAACTGGCTATTTTGACCCCTTTCCCGACCGAATTTTACCTCAATACGTGGCACATCAACTCAGTCAGCCAAGATCAACACGATGATATCATTAGTTCCCTGATCTGACGCCAGGGGACGCTGTTCCCAATAGCTACGCGAATAGCAAACTGAATAGCAAACTGGCTATTTTGACCCCATTCCCGACCGAATTTCACCTCAATACTTGGCACATCAACTCAGTGAGCCTAGATCAACACGATGGTATCATTAGTTCCCCGATCTGACGCCAGGGGGCGCTGTTCACAATAACTACGCGAATAGCAAACTGAATAGCAAACTGAATAGCAAACTGGCTATTTTGACCCCTTTCCCGACCGAATTTCACCTCAATACTTGGCACATCCACTCAGTGAGCCAAGAGCAACACGATGATATCATTAGTTCCCCGATCCGGCGCCAGGGGGTGCTGTTCCCAATAACTACGCGAACAGCAAAGTGAATAGCAAACTGAATAGCAAACTGGCTATTTTTACCCCTTTCCCGGCCGAATTTCACCTCCATACTTGGCACATCAACTCAGTGAGCCAAGATCAATACGATGATATCGTTATTTCCCCGATCTGATGCCAGGGGGCGCTGTTCCCAATAACTACGCGAATATCAAACTGAATAGCAAAGTGAATAGCTAACTGCCTATTGTGACCTTTTCCCGACCGAATTTCATCTCAATACTCTGCACATCAACTCAGTGAGTCAAGCTCAACACGATGATATCATTAGTTCCCCGATCTGACGTCGGGGGCGCTGTTCTGAATACTTACGGGAATACATATTTGTGTACAATTTAGAGTACGTTCTACCAGTGTCTCATTGCCGCAATGTCTGTCAAATACATAGTATAGGCAGCTGAGCAGATTTACTTTTCGGATAGTTATTCAGGTATGTAAACCATATAATAGCATGATAGGTGATGTCTTGAAAGTTGAACCCTGTCTGGGATGAAATTGGGAGTCTTTGTGAGGGACCTCCAACCGTGTAAGTTTTTCTCCAGTGCTCCGAGACGAAGAAACATTCAGAGCTAAAAAATGCGTCTTTTCTTTTTATTTATTTGTTGTTGTTTTTTATATGTTTGTCAAACAAATTCTAAAATTTTATTTTCCTAACGTCTATTTTAAAGCAATTGCTAATGCGCTCACTTTCTAAATAGTGTTAGAGAACGTTTTTGTTATCTGAATATCCCTGAACATATATAGCTGCAATCTGTGCATTTAAATTCACTGGTTCGTCACTGCGCATGCGCAGAAAAAAACCCGGAAGTGCGCAGTTCTGGTGTGCGCAGGTGTTTTGCGCAAGTGTGACGTCACGTCCGGGCACGTGACTTTGGGGGCATGTATTCCTCCGCGGTGATGCGACCGGCGGTGATGCGGTCGCGGCGGGAAAAAGCCTAGGCGGGCTGAAAGTAGTCCCAAATACGCGGGGAGCCGGGGGAAATTCTCCAGCAATCTTCAGGATATTTGGTCGGGTGAGGTGTCAAAGTGAAGCGCTCCTCCAGGGCGATCAAGTCATGGGTGGGTGTATGAAAACTTAGGATTTGTCCCGAAAATAAAAAAGTGGAACACGGACTTTCTTCCCTTATATGTGTTGTAATTTACCCCTAAAATAGGGGAAAACTCCTATCAACCATATCCAAAAGGGCTAATATCGGTCTCCGGGCTGATCGGGACTGCCTATCAAGTCATCGCTGGGTGCATGCAAATTGAGGATTTGTCCGCGAAAATATAAAAAGTGGAACACGGACTTTACCTCGAATAATAAGGGAAACCCCCTATCAACCAGGTCCAAAGGGCTAATATCGGTCTCCGGGCTTATCAGGGCCTGCCTATCAAGTCCTGGGTGGGTGCATGTAAAATTAGGGTACTCGTCTTACATCCGGGTGTTTCCATGTTTAACATCCAGGGACCCTGGTTTTACATCCGGGTACTCTTACATCCTTGCGCAGGTATGTGTGCGCAGGTCACTGCGCAGGTCACGTGGTTTGGCGGTGTGGGTCTGCGCAAGTGTGTCACGTCACACCCGGTTTCAGAATGACCAAAAACTACCTGCGAGCACAGAAGAGTTCCAATTTTTCTATATACCTTAGAGGTATGCGTGGATGATAGGTACTGACCTTCAACATCCGGAACCTCTTCAACATCCGTATTTTTCCCCTCTGGAATGGAGTGCGTCGTCCCTGCGTCTTACATCCGGGACCACTTCAACATCCGGGACCTCTTCAACATCCGCGGTTTTCCACCGGTTTTCCCCGCCCCGGCCGCACGCCTGCGCGGGTTATCCGGCCGCTCGCCTGCGCGGGTTATCCGGTCGCACGCCTGCGCGGGCTATCCGGCCGCGCGGTGGTGTCACTCCATCGAGCGTGACCTTGGGCTCCGGGGTCAAGACCAGAAAATGAGGTCTTCTTAGGGTCTAGTTTTGCAAGCTAACCTTTTTCGGTCCGAATCGAAAATCCAATATGGCCACAAGCCGGCCATCTTAGATTTCCCCATGAAACTTTGTTACCGCGATTTCTCAGGAACTACTGCATGGATCTTTCTCAAATTTGGTACACAGGTTCGCCTTGGGGTCTAGTTGTGCAAGATACCTTTTCTGGCCTGATTCGAAAATCCAATATGGCCACCAGGAGGCCATCTTTTATTTCCTCTCATGAAACTTTATCACAATTTCTCAGGAACTACTGCATTGATCTTTCTCAATTTTGATACACAGGTTCCCCTTGGGGTCTAGTTGTGCAAGATACCTTTTTCGGTCCGAATCGAAAATCCAATATGGCCACAAGGCAGCAATCTTGGATTTCCCCATGAAACCTTGTTATCGTGATTTCTCAGAAACTACTGCATGGATCTTTCTCAAATTTGATACACAGGTTCGCCTTGTGGTCTAGTTGTGCAAGATACCTTTTCTGGTCCGATTCGAAAAATAAATATGGCCACCAGGCAGCCATCTTGGATTTCCCCATGAAACTTTATCGTCATTTCTCAGGAAGTACTGCATGGATCTTTCTCAAATTTGGTACACAGGTTCCCTTTGGGGTCTAGTTGTGCAAGATGCCTTTTCTGGTCCGATTCGAAAATCCAATATGGCCACCAGGCAGCCATCTTGGATTTCCCCCTGAAACTTTGTTATCATCATTTCTCAGGAAGTACTGCATGGATCTTTCTCAAATTTGGTACACAGGTTCACCTTATGATCTAGTTGTGCAAGATTCCTTTTTCGGTTCAAATTAAAAATCCAATATGGTCACCAGGCGGCCATCTTAGATTTCTCCATAAAACTTTGTTATTGTGATTTCTCAGGAAGTACTGCCTGGATCTTTCTCAAATCTGGTAGACAGGTTGCCCTTGTGGTTCAGTTGTGCAGCATATCTTTTCTGGTCCGATTCCAAAATCCAATTTGTCCATTAGGCGGCCATCTTGGATTTCCTCATGAAACTTTGTTATTGCGATTTCTCAGGAACTACTGCATGGATCTGTGTCAAATTTGGTACACAGGTTCCCCTTGTCGCCTAGTTGTGCAAGATACCTTTTCTGATCCGATTCGAAAATCCAATATGGCCACCAGTTGCCCATCTTGGATTTTCCAATGAAACTTTGTTATCGTGATTTCTCAAGAAGTACTGCATGGATCTTCCTCAAATTTGGTACACAGATTCCTCTTGTGGCCCAGTTGTGCAAGATACCTTTTTTGATCCGATTCGAAAATCCAATATGGCTGCCAGGTGGCCATCTTGAATTTCCCCTTGAAACATTGTTATCGTGAATTCTCAGGAAATATTTCATGGATCTTTCTGAAATTTAGTACATAGGTCCCACATGGGGCCTAGTTGTGCAAGATACCTTTTTTGGCCCGATACAAAAATCCTATTATTACGGTATTCCCGAGTTGTGACGTTGCATCACAAGAGTCGGCGGATCAAACAGTGGGGCATATTCTATATATTGACTATAGAGAATATCCATATCTTCACCTTCCGTATCAAGGAGTTCAAATAATTCGGAATTATAATGTATTTCTTCAAATTTTAAATCAGTTTTCTTTGATCCATGCAGTTGCAAGTGAACTGCCCCACCCTTTCGTCTGCCGGCGGGTCAGCTACATGAAGGGACGTCACTCTTGTGACACAATGTCACAACTCAACACTGTAGACTACTGCATGTTTCGATCCAAGGGAGATAGTCAGGATTCAGATACTTTCAAATTCGAAGTTTCAACATTACTGCGCAGACCGGATCCCTTCAGTATTAAGTATTGTACCATCTTACTATTTTCGAGCATGGTATCTTAAAAGAGATATCTCAAACTAGTCCAGTAAACAGAACAGAATTAGCATTCGTTCCTCATTATAAGATCTTAAGTATGGCAAAGTGTCAAAGAGATTTCTCTTCGCTTCCAGTACCCAATGATGACACGTGCAAAAAAAAAAAAAAAAAAAAAATACTACAAAACGAAGACGAAGGATCCTCCGTACATGTACATTCACTTTCAGACTAACTTTGCTCATTTCTCTTGTACTATAACAACCGACATAAGTACAGTTTCTAGAAATCTTGAAACTCCTGAAACTTAGAAAGATTATATCTTGGTGTTTTCCAGTGTCCCTTTTTCGATCTTTTTCGCTCAGATTCGAAATTCTGTAAACAAAATTACAACTCAATCGTCTTAGTAACAATGGACAAAAAGATTCTCTTGTCATTGGCTTGCAATTATCGGGCAATGGTGGGCGCCAAGATCCTTCATGATCTCTCGTTAAAACATGAATGGATTATTTCCAAGTCTGGTATGTGGGTACCTTACCTGAAGGTTTGGCTTGGGATTGTTTTTCTCGTCGATCTGCTCATAGGTGGCGCCATTTGCAGGTCAAGTTAACATTTTCTATTTCCAATGTCAAAGGATCAAGATCTCGGTCGAGATTATTTTGTATCCCAGTCTGCCTATACAAGGCGCCACATGTGGACCTAGCAAAAATTGCATTTCCGGACAGCAACTGTTGGACCTGAACGTATTCTTTCAAATTTGGCATGTGGGCACCTTCACTCAAGGTATCTTTTGGGGCCTTGTTAATGTTGTTACGTTTTTACTCTCTTCACAAATAATGAATGTTCCCTTTACTAACGATGCAAAATATTCGATCATATTCGATCGACTGCATCTAGTTAACTGTAGCAATTTTTAGGACTGTACATGTACCATGGTACAAGACCAGAAATTCAACCATGGTACAGGACCAGAAATTCATCATTAATCGGGTCCTGCATTCTGAAAATTGCACCAGGCTGATTCCTATAGATTCCTACGGGTGGCGACACCTTCAAAATTTGTTTTCGACCATTAACTTGAGAACTGCTCATCGGAATCTCCTCAAATTTAGCATGCATATTCCATGCCAGGAGATGTTGCGTTTGATTACCTTTCGCTCACTTATACTTACAGGTGGCGCCACCTGGTGGCAAAACACTAAATTTGTTTTCAGATAATAATTTGACCAGTGCTCACCGGAATTTGGAGACATCCAAAATTTGTTTCCAGGCAATAATTTGACAATTTCATCGAATTCTTCTCAAATTTGGTATTCAAATGCCATAAGATGTCGCTTGGGATTGTGTTTCGCACACTTGTGCCTTCAGGTGGCGACACCTGGTGGCAAATTTAAAATTTGATTTCCGCGCAGTAGGTTGAGGACGCCTTCAGATTCTCGTCAAATTTGGTTTGCAGATAATATGCCTTGAGATGTCGCTTGGCGTTACATCTCAGTTACATGATTGCCATGTTTCACTGCATGGAAACTATATTACAGCAGCAATCAAGTCATTCAGTCAGTCGTTCTGAGTTATCTTAAAACTTAAGGAGGCAGAAAGACCCTTCCGCATCCAACGCCTATGAAGTAACAGTTGCCTCCCTCATGTATATCCCTTGAGACCAACAATGCTAAAAATATTGCTGCCATTTAGGATCTAGCATCCTCTGACTGCTTGTTTCACCAGTATTACATCTGCAGCATGTCCTGCGGCTGTAGGGAAGACTGTACAAGAGGATGGTGAAATAAATGCCCAGTGGTTTTATTTGTGTGACCCCCAGGCTCAAAATTTTCCCCCAGTTTCAAAAAGAGTGTATATGAAATGAGCTCAATGTAAATCGTCAACAGAATACTCAATTATGGGATTAAATGTGTTGGAAAGATATCTGCCTCCTTTCAGGAATAGCGGAGAAATATTCGAGTTGGAATAGCCCAGCTGGCAAATTTGCGGTCACGTTACCTACATGCCTCGCGCTTGCCATGGTCAATTATCTGTACTGTCAACGTCAGCGTTGTCGCCAAAGACCAGGTGACTTGTAGCCAAAAGCCAATAATGAAATGAAAGTACTTAATTTGTTCGGTATAGACAAGAAAAGCATTTTAGGGCTAGATTGTTTTTGTGGTGGGTTTCTATACTATATATATTGCGAGCAAAATGTTCTTTTGTTATTGCGGTTGGGGGTAAACGCACTCACCCCGTCCATGAACGTTTTTTCTGTAGTGTAGCAAATATTGCCGACGTCCACCATGTTGCCCTATATATAACAAGCATTTGCACACGACACGAATGACACTGTAGGTTAGAATGCACTGTAATTGAAGTCCAAAATATGATAAGCATTGCTATTTGGGATAAAATGGTACTCTTCTGTTCAGAGAATTCAATCCATATATCATTAATTTCGCTTCCAATTTCTTTATTTCCGAAGATAAAACAACGAAAACTGGCATTCTAGTAAAATTTTGAGTATTGATTTGAAAATGTCCACACAAAAAATAGTTAAATTAGGGCATTAATTAACATATATTTTCATAATTAATAACGTCAAGAGCTGGGTTCAGTTAAATCATCACTGTGGTCATCCAATATGGCCGCAATCCAATATGGCTGCCATTTAATGTTTTATTGAACTAATCAAACGCTGTTTCTCGAAGAAAAATGTTATTGAATTCATATGAGCTGTAAGCCAAGACATTTGAAGTTTAATCAACCACAGCCACCAGCAAATTTAATGGGGACATCGACGAAAAATGTTATTGATATCAATACGAACTGGTAGCCAACAATTTAAACTTTCAAATCCACCCCCGACATCTGCAATTATGACATATAAGGTCGAAAGTAAGGGAAATTCTCCCAAATTAAATTAAATATTTCATCAATTACAGTTTGTATGCAAAAAAAATTCATGTTGATTATA
The DNA here is from genome assembly GCA_036873755.1 of Hanleya hanleyi. Taxonomy (NCBI): domain Eukaryota; kingdom Metazoa; phylum Mollusca; class Polyplacophora; order Lepidopleurida; family Hanleyidae; genus Hanleya; species Hanleya hanleyi. Next base: position 25,669 of record JAVTVY010019120.1, read on the forward strand.
CATTCTATAAAAGTAACCGATATTCCCTTTGGATTGGTATGGGTAGGGAAAACGTTTTCGTCTGGCAAGTGTCGCAAGTTGGAACCTAAGATGAAATAGATCTAGTTGTATGTATCCAGGAACAATATTTAATTTCAACCTAGCCGAAATGGTCAAATGTAACTACAAACCTAAAAATGAAGAAATAAAGCTATTTTTCACACAGAACAATTCATCTTCTTGGACGTCTGTGTTTACATCGTTAATATTATCTACATTCGCGCACCATTTTACTGCCGTGCCACCCTACATATTATTTTATTAAAGTTTATCAGCATGTTTGGTATAACCAGATGTAATAATCAGGCAACAAATGGTGAATTCTTACGAAAACGGAGAAGTAAATGTTCCCGATATTGCTCCTCTTAGTAAGTTCATGAAAATCATCTGGTTACGCAGAATCTAAACCTAATTATTTTCTTGGACACATGTACTCATGACCATCTTTGTCTTTGGACATGAATTTTGTATATCAAAGATTAGATTATTCATGTGAAATTGAAATTTCCCACATATATCTATAGCAAGACTTGTGCAGATTTGTTGTTCCAATGAAGAATACAACGAGGCTCTACCTACCTGGTACCAGTACCATAACTGATATAACAGCGAAGATGAAGAAAAGGCTCTTTTTGGTATACATGGTTTACCAGAAAGTGACGACCAAATTCACAACGTCACACAAAAAGTAATCGAGCTCCCTCGAACTGAGTAAACATGTGTCTATTGTACGAACTATATATAATATAAATCAATACCGAGCAGCAGTGGCCAGCTATCATATCACAGGAGAAATCCCAGCTTAAAACCCCTCTGTGACGGCTGTTTGAATAAACTGGACAGAGACTAAACTGAAGATCTTCCTGGCACAAGAGAGCGTAAGTACTACAGCGCGTCTTTATGTCAGCTAACCGCCAATCTCTAACATGGAAGATGTTCCGCTCATCATTTGACCTTTGCCCCCCTATGACCCTGCGAGACAGGATTCCCAATAATCCAAGGACAATGGCTTCCCGTATGAAGTATAGGTCAACCGGAAGTGACTTCATCAAAACTGACAATTGCCGATATCTGGTACCAGGACACTATTAAGTTTGTTACTTTATGTATTATGTATTAGCATAAAAAATCACAAAAATCAGAAAATTCTCGGTGCATAAATCCACTTGGCATGACAATATTCACATTGTGGGACATTAACTGCTAAAGTCTTGACAGCTGATCGGTGCTACCGAATATCATTCAATTTGTAAACAAGGAGCCTTTTCACCCTTCGATAATCATGTCTCCATCCGCCATGCTTTCCTCAAAGTAGCACAAATCAACACCAGGAGGTACAGTTTGAAGCCTCGTCTGCAATTTGAAATATCATATGTATCAGATTGCTGGAAAATCACTGCTCAAAAAATCCACAATGATGTGCTCTCAAATTTCCAAACAATGTAGTTCGAGGGGCTCCGACCCGGAAGTGATTAACTCTGATCTGATGCCTGTCAGTCATGAAACTATTGTTGAAAGAATGCTCTTGTCTGAACAAAATACATCTCCAAACTATCTTGAGAAGGCATAGATAAAACTATGCATAGATAGAGACTTTACAGCCTATGTATCAAGGGTACCCCCTTTATAATTTGCTCTCAGTTTGTCCCATATGACTGAAGACTGAGATACAAGTAAAAAGTACAATATCTCACTAACCTGTACATATTTCTTCATCTGGTAAAAAGCACCAAATAGACAATCATTCTACCTATAATAAGAAATATAAAGCTTTGACTAGATATATTAAACAATATTTAAATTATTATTTTCTTTCATTTTTTTATGAAAATTTCCAAATTAAAGCTTCAAAATAAAGAAAAATTAAATTCAAAATCTGACAAAACATAATTTGTTTACAAGCTGCTCATTTAGACTACATTTTGTAAAAATTTCCTTCATGACAGTGGTTAATTTCCCCATGTAATCAGTGGGTCATCCCAGTAATCTATCAAATGTATTAAAATTTGATGTTGATACAAAGATCAAAGACATGTTTAATCCTATAATAAGTGACAGCAATATACACAAATGTGTACACAACACATCCAAAAATATAACACAAATGTGTTTATGGTATACACAACTCCTATATAGAGAATATATGTTAGTTCAATTGGAAGGATCTACATCTCATCAATATCTTGTTGGCAGTAATTAGAAAGATGCACATATTACTTGTAAACAGTTATTATTAGTGAGAAAACTAATAAATAACACTGAGGCATATATTCTGTGTCTGATTTCAAGTCCATGAATGCAATGTTTGCAAACAGACAACACTTGTCAAAACAGAACATAGAAGAAAAAAGGAATAAAATTCAATAACAATATATCTGATGGCCATTTGCTGATCTCTGCTACACAATACAGCCATGAAAGGTGAAGACAGATGGAAGATGACTTACTTAAACTGTTAACGGTTTGGTGAAACATTGAAGTGGCAACTTACTGAAATGAAGGCCTATCTTCCAATAGATTTGGAGGCCATACCTATGAGTCACATCGTTCGAAATGACAGAGAAACTATTTGGTGTGTGCAAGGGGGCGAGGAATTGCTAATATTTGGTACCTGTAATCCATGTACCTTCCTGCCCACAAGATCTGAATATGAGAGAAAAATTACAAACATATAATCCTGGAGATACTGAAAATGAAATGAAGAGAAAGTATGTGCTATGATGCAACTGCGAATGACAAAACTGTGAAGCCATCAACAGTCAGATTAAAAATCGACCATAGAGGTCCATGTCCCCCGCTAGCAGCACCAGTTATGGTGGATTACATCCACCATAACTGGCGCTGCTGCTGCAGGGGCCATGGACCTCTATGGTCGATATGTTTTGGTCGATGATATCTCATATCATTGATGAAGAGTATGATTTGAAAATGGAGATATCCAACTGCTTATAATCCAATATGGCTGACGGCGGCCATATTAGATTACGCACATTGCTGAGAAACAATCCCAACCGTCCTCTCGCCAATGTCAAGGCACACCCCAAGTTTAAAATTGATCGGTTAAATCAATCACGAGTTTTTGTCCGGACAAGAAAATCTAAGATCCAACTTCTTATAATCCAATATGGCTGACGGTGTCCATATTGGATTATGCACATTGCTGAAAACAATCCCAACTGTCCTCTCACCGATGTCGAGGCACTCCCCAAGTTTGAAGTAGATCAGTTGAATCGTACTCCAGTTATTGTCCGGACAAGATCCAACTGCTTATAATCCAATATGGCTGACGGCGGCCATATTAGATTACGCACATTGCTGGAAAACAATCCCAACCGTCCTCTCGCCAATGTCAAGGTACACCCCAAGTTTGAAGTTGATCGGTTAAATAGTTCACGAGTTATTGTCCAGACAAGAAAATCTTGCGGAATTACGGAATCACGGAATCACGGAATTACGGACACCGGTGTTTCTAAGTCAACCCCACTACTAAGTAGCGGTGGACAATTAATGACTCAGTTATCAGATTTTATTTGTCGCGTTAAAGTTACAAATGCAAAAGGCATTTTGGATATTCTTTGTGTGTGGAACAAACATCAGAGTTTTTACAGGTGATATGATTATTATTAATTTCATGTTGTTCCAGACTGATATGAAGTAGGTTTATACATAAATGATTGAAGCATTGCAGATTTGAATCGAGGTCTAGATTTTGAAAAAAACAACATGTAATTGGAGCTATTTGAATTTCCTTTCTTCCATTTATAATTTATTGTATCTCGAAAGCTAATTTGCTCATAAATAGCAGCTGTGTTAAGTATACCTCATCATATTTCGCATTGACTATTTGGTCCTAGAACTGACAAATCAGCCATTGTTTGCCTATATTTGCCCCAAAAGGTCTCCATATTGTCACGGAAATGGCATAAAAATACAAGAGATGTTACCCATCATTATCAGTATGATGTTTATTTCATCCACATCCGAGGATTCAGCCCCTGGGTGATCATGTAACCTCATTAAGCCCGTTTCACCTGTTCGCCGCAACAAAACCGACTATAGATTTACAAACTGTCACTGATGTCTATAACCATGATAACAAATTTGAAGGTAAATCTACAAAATGTGAAAGTTATACAGGATGTCTAAGACAAGTACCATGTGAATTCATTGTAGAGTCTCAAATAAAATCTAAAACTACGTAAAAAATTTATCTGAAATTTCTGTCAAATATTTCATATCCTAAATCTTGTAACTGCACACAGTCAGAAAAAGGGTGATGGCCCATCACCATTTTATGGTGATGATGCCTGCTCATCACCCTTCAAAGGTGATAGAAAAGGGTGATGGCCATTGTCGTTACCCTTTTAGGGGGATGGCCCAGGTCGTTACCCGTTTAGAGTGATGATCAGCACACGTTTAGGGCGATGACCTAAACATTTGCACCCATTGCTGATCACACTTGTAGGGTAATATCCATCACTCTTTTAAGGTGATGGTGGAAAAAGATGATGGCTCTAACTCATCACCTTTTTAGGTGATGCTGTCATCACCATTTTAAGGTGATAAGTATCACTATTTTTCTGGCTGTGCATGCTAAATGCTTTACGGCTCTACACACTGACATTCGCGAGATGGCATCAGACCAGAGTTAATCACTCTCGGGTCGGAGCCCTCGAACTACGTTGTTTAGAAATTTGAGAGCAGATCATTGTGGATTTTATGGCTGTGATTTTTCAGCATTCTGATACATCTGATATTTAAAATTGCAGATGATGCTTCAAAATGTACTTCTTGGTGTTGATTTGTGTCACTTTGAGGAAAGCATGGCGGATGAAGACATGATCATTGAGGGGTGAGAAGGCTCCTTGTTTCCAAATTGAATGATATACAGTAACACCGATCAGCTGTCAATGACGGTAATTTGAAATTTCCGTGGTCAACTCCTGTCAAGACTTTAAAACAGTCAATGTCCCACAAGGTAAATATTGTCATGCCAAGTGGATTTATGCATCGAGGGTTTTCTGATTTTTTTGTGATTTTTTTATGCTAATACATGAGAAGTAACAAACTTAATAGTGTTCTGATGCCTGTCATAATAGATTTTCACATTTGACCAGATAATTTCAAATCGCCAATGTGGCTATAGATTTGACTTGATCAGTCCAATTTCCCCTAGGCTGACTCATGAACAACATACAAATATTGCGGGTATTTCAAATTTATGTTATTAAATTATTAATAAAATAAAATAAAATTTTTGATTGATTTTAATTACCGGTCCCTAAGCCCAAGGGGAGAACCCCCCCCCCCCAAAACCATGCGGCAAGGAAAGGGGACGGAATGTTTGGGGGAAATATACATCGCCTTAAATGCAATTAAAGCACACAGGCAATCAATATTTCACAATCTGAATATGTAATCAACAGTCTTAAGTACCACGGCATAAACTTTCAAACTAAAAGTTTGCTGTATCCAATTTATTTTCACCGTAGGCTCTTGCAATTTACCATCCACCGGATAGATCTGCCGTACGGCAATAAATATTCATTAATGGAAGCACATGAGCTGCGGACTCCCCGACATCGTTTTCAGCGCGTTTATTTGCGTCTTCATACATACATTTAACAGGGTGAATATGTTTTACAATTAAGACGCTAAACGTAAGCGGCACTCGCTAGTTTACAGGCTAATAATGTTGAAACGAAAAGCCTGGCCGTCTTCGATTTTCAATCAGGGGAGATAACCGTCAGCGCAGTTAGGATATTTTTGCAGCTGTCTTTGTCTGGTGGCCACACGCCCAGAATATATACACCACTATATTACTTTATTATTGAAATAAGTATAGTACTAAAAAAGTACAGGCTTAGAGTCCACTATACTAATACAATACTAAAAAGTTCAGAACTACATTATATTATAAAAATTGTAAGCCTAAATGTAAATGGCAGTTATTAACCTATGACAGGGCAAAAATGTGCATTTGTATGATGAATGTCACGACATTATCAAACCAGCGTATTTGGTCACCCAGTGCCATCCATGCAGATGTTTAGAGAAGTAAGCGTGACCACTGTTACAGTATTTCAGACTTATACATGACAAGGGGGGCCCATATCATCTCGAACCAAATCAATAAATGGCAATACCATCATGCGCATATATTTCGATATGACAGCAAGTCTTTGTGAAGATACCTCAAATCAGTACATCTAAATTGAGTATGATATTTTCTCATAATACACAATACAGTATGAGATTTTCTCACGCTGTTATCTGGTTTCCGTGGAATTCTGAGGTCTGGGATGACATTTAACGTTATGGAAAATATTCTAAATCCCATTCTGAATGCGAGCAATTTATCCATGATTGGGCATTTGGATCATTATGTTCATTTTTGAAGAATTCACATGTTTATAGACATGTCTGATGACGATGGTAGCACGCACGAATATAATACACGATAAGTAACCATAACTATTACGGTTAAAAAAAACTAAAATATAAGATGCAAATAAATTAACTATTGTATACAGTAGAAGTACAGGGAACCCAGATGTCCTACAGATATTTGCTATTAAGATAACTATATGATGACAAACGAGATCATTGTTTAGTTCTTCTCTGATCGGAATAGTGTGCAATCTATATTGTTACAATGCACGTCTCAGTGCTTCATGCATGGACAGCCAGGTTGCTAGCCTGAGTAACATGGTAACAGTTCTCTCTCTCTCATCGTGCAAAACACTGTGCGTGCGCTCCCAACTTAAAAGTTTTATGATTTTCTAGTTTTCTCATATTTGTTGGTGTTATAAGTCTACATGTAAACAGAGCATCCACGTTTTAACAGTGGATATATTCGAACTATTCACACAGCAGACTGAATATCAGTATACTGATAGCGACTTTAGATATTACAAAATATAGAGATTTTGGTCAACTAAAAGATTACAAGGTTATCAAACCAGTAACTTGTGATGATAGTAGGACAACTGTGAAGACAGATATGTCCCCATCGTGAAAAAATAGACTTATGGTCTTAAATATATGCTTATGACTATTCAACTCGAGTAAGACATTATAGTACGTCTGAGTCCCTCTGTACCATTTAATAATGGGATCACACCCCACTGCTTAACAAAAGGGAGAGGGGGCACACTTCAAGGTTGTCGGTCTCAACTAGAACAAGATTGCCTGGATAATCCCATCACATCAGTGCTAAATGAATGTAACTACCAGATGAGAAGGGGAAAATCTTAGAGCAACAAGGTGGTTAAGGACATTTGACCAAGATGCCATCTCGCTGCAGAATACCAAGTTGAGACATGCGAATCGAGAACATTGTTAACCAGCATATATGCGATTATATTATGACCAATTTGGTCTTCGACTTTTCTTGCGAAATCTTACGAAATTTTCAATCGGACAATGCTCCGACCGCCTGTTTTAGCCAACGATGTGGTTAGAATTATTTACTGTGCCAAAGGGGGACACAACTGGACTATTACTATAGTGAATAATATATATGCTACGTTAGAAAACAATAGTCAGGGGGTATACTATATGGCAATAGTCAACTTAAGCAATTATGTCGCCGGATACGAAACATGTGTTGCCTCCATCGATCCGATGCAAAAGGCAATAGGCTTAAATGGCGGCGTAGGGATCTCTAGCTCAATATTAAATTACCACGTATGTAAGATCTTCTAAGACCGGATAATTCTCACAAAACCTGAATACAGAGAGAAGAAACGAGGGACAATTCCACCCCAGAGGCTTAACTTAAGAGGCTTATGGGTACCTCTCCCGGATTGTATCATGACATAAATCTTCCACCAGCTGGTGAACCAGTGAAATTTATCACAAGATGCATAATGCCGTCAATAAGAGAAGTTCCTTTCTTATAGGATAACAAACAAAGTATCGATTTACAGTGTTGGATAGATGTCCGAAGATTAACTTAACATCTGGAGATTTGATGCTCTTTGGAAATGAGATGGTATTTATTAAATTGTAGTTGTCAGCACTTTTCCCCATTTCGATTTCTGTGTGTTTTGGCCTATTTTTGCCCGTCAAGCAGGCATACGGAGTATCGTAATACAGACAACCATTTTTTAGACCAAAGCTCTCTTGGGGGGGGGGGGCGGGGGGAGAGAGGGGGGCGATTCAGACAGAGCAATGCAAATTGCCCAAGGCAATTAATTTATCTTCTTATACACTTACAGATGAATAAATCACCATTCTCATGTTAGGTCTGAAGTACATAACACGTCTCACGGAGTGCCCAAAGGCAGTGACAGACATTAGGGGAGATTGGGGTACAGAGGGACATGGGGCACAGTAAGAAAAGCCGTCTAGCTTCTATGTCAAGGATTGAAAGCACATTACATTATTATCAACAGAAAGCCGCTTCCCCCATACAACTTCTGTATTAATTACAAGTCAAAACTATCATTGGTAAAAAATTAGGGACAAAAAAATTGTTTTTCAGCAGTCCAAGTAAAGTTTTAGGACTGAGGATGATAGTTTGTTATACCAAGTTTTCAGCAGTACTTCATTGCTGTTTTGTTACTACTGAGAGACGATGGGCAAAAGCAGAATTTAATTTTATCGATTTATTATCTCAGATATTTGTATCAGTTTTTTGTTTAAAAAAAAGGAATATATCGAGCACCCGGGGCAGACTGGGACACTTGTGCTGGGACACACATGGACAATAGTAATCAAATGGTGAAATTTATTTTGCCTGACTCTGGGGTAGCTGGTTCGAATCCCGCACGGGACTCGACCAATTATTCATCCGACACTCTGTCAACCACCAAGATGTTCACTTGCACAACTTGCTAGAATGATGACGTCACCGATGACGTCAGAGATGTACAACCCTCGAATCGTGGTCTACACTCCGAGAGCGGCAAATGACACCTCCCACGACACATTCGGACCAAGGAGGGTCCATCTCTACCCCAAACACCTTCCTTCACTGCCCCAAAATGTCCGCTTTCGCTACCACTCCTACTGATGACGTCATCGATGACGTCCCAGATGCTGTGGACAGCCCTCAAATCGTGGTCTACACCCCGAGGGCTACAAAATGACACCTCCCACAACACATTCGGACCAATAGTGGTCCATGTCTACCCCAAACACACCCTCACGCACCCTCCAAAATGCCTGCTTTCTATACTACGGCCAGACTGCGCATGCGCAGAATATTGCAAACGGATGATACGTTAGTCCAGTCCGGTGCTCCTCCACGAGGGCTTCAAAATAAGTCGTCATACTGTGGACGTTTTGCGTCTTATCCGCAGTTTATGAGCTTGCGCGAAAGAGATAAGACAACGGGGATCTTCTCCACATAACCCTTTCTGTAGGTTCGTCTTCGGTCAATCCAAAGAACTACAAGACAACTCGTTGAGATAAACAGAGGTTGTTGTTGTTTTACTTCTGCATCATCACATAGACAAAGTACAGCAAATCATGATAACCAAAAACGTCTGTACAGATGAAGCAATGGTGTTAATGCTTAGCCTAGTGTAGTATACATCTAACTTTTATACAGTAGAGTAAACAAGCTACTTAACGCAGGCTCGGTGTAAACTTCAGTTTCGCACAACTCAAACACTAAATTAGGGAAACTACCGGAATGGACACTTGAGCGCTGGTCATTGCTCGGACAGAGCTGGCCTGTTTGACCACACCGATTCAAATAATATACATGTATAGCTTTATCATATTAAATAGACGTTCAGGTTTGCTAGATCTCCCCAAAATATATAACCGCGCACAAATACTCATCTGATTCAAACTCTTACTAATCCATTTAACAGAAAACAATTCATTTATATGCATTTCTATAACATGCAGCGTAAATCAGGTTTATATTCAAGTATACAATTGATCTGATGTGACAAATCTCTCAATCGTACCAGTTACTGTATTATTCATCAGCTATCTTCAATGGTCAATGTTTCCTGACCACTTCAAGTACATACAGCGGTCAGTATTTCCTCGCTTCCGCTCAATTAGCAGATACGCTCCCAATCTCAATATAATTGTAATGTATGTACATGTACCGATCAAACCCGTGAATTGACATTGAATCAAATAACAAACTTCCAAAACTGATTAGGGCAAATGTGAAACTCAAACAGATACATGCGAGGCGTCCCTCTATATCCATCTATATTCCACATATCCTCCTCACCGGAAGTTAAATGTCCATCCTGCACCGATGACATTTAACTCACTTTTCCAATACAATGTCAACCGAAGGTTGAGGAAAATCAAATCCACAGGCTGGCCGGACCTGGAACAAAACTGTCATAGGCGTGTTAAAACTAGATGATACAGAGGTTTGCTGTAGAGTCTTCGAAAAACAATCAAAACAAGGAATACAAGAAAATTTACACAGCTTGAAACGTTGCATAACACGAAAAATAACAAAAGCCAGTATGCATACAAACAAAATTGAACCAAATACGTACGTCAAAATCTCGGAAAACGACATAGTGGACCCGCGTTCTAGCTCCACTGGTCGTAACGGTTTGAGGGGCACATATTTCACCTTACGAAGGTCATGCCAGGGTGTGAGTTTCAGCGAGGTTAGTATGTTAGACTCATTCAGAATGGTAGGTATGTCGACAGGTGGTAAGAAAACGACAGTCGCTAGCAGAGAAACCATTTGAGTCATCACTTGAACCTGACTTAACTTCCAATCCATACCACTAAAAGTACAATTGTTAGGACTCAGCAAATAGAGTCCTGCACCTGGAGTGTGCGTCATCGTAGGAACACCGTCCAATGTTCTTGAATATCTTCTCCAAATGTCTGCACAACAAATTCACCTGGGGCAAGTTCAAATGTCTTACTGGTTGTATCGTTAGTTTGACTCAACTGAACCAGACACAAATCACTAGTGACGTTAGATAAGATACTTACAATACAAGGTATATGCTGTGACGCCATCATGGCGTTGCCATAACAAACCTTTGGTATTCGTCCCATACACCGTGCAGGGTGGAATTACCATCCTGTGCGCGTATTTGACCCAATATGCTCTGCGGATAACATGACTTTCATTAACTGGCCGGGGGTACGTCAGGGCAGAGCCCATGACCTTATTTTATACTCGATATAGGCACCATTGTCACCAAGTGGGAGATTGGCCACGTAATGCAGAGAATCGACACTATCACGTAGCCACAGGGATTGCACAAGTACATGTTGATAATACCACATATACGGCTCAATGAGTTGAACTCCTGTAGGTTGCAGGTCTTGTACTTTACGCAACTCCAACGATGGAAATAATTCCTCAGTCAGTCTGCCCAATTCTACGGAGGCGTACTGTCGTTGGTACTTTAAACGGGCTTCATGAAACGTTTGCATAGTTAATTTTAACACGAGGAGAATACGTCGCCACATCCGTACTTGCGTCGCTCTAGCTGACTGAGTGAAATCATTTAGATACTGCGTAACGTTAACCAAAAGCATCTGAAAGTTGATTAATTCGATCGCGATTAAGTGCAATCTCATCAAAGGCGTGATGTACTCCAGACGCGAGTTCATTTGCAAAGTGAGCAATGCCATGGGCGGCCATTAACGTGGTTTGTATCAATTCTCTTAACTTGTCGATATCCCGGGTAGTTGCTACCCCAAACAAGGCGGATCCAATCTCACCCACCACATCTAGCAACGCCCTTCGAAATCAACGGGGAGATGTACGGTCGACATCAGCCTGCTCGACCTGAACTGCAAGATGCTGGAATCGATGCAACCAAGGTAACATGTCGGAACGTTCAATATACTGGTGGTTAAGTGAAACGTTAACCATACGATAAAGTTCTTGGACATGTGCACGAAGATTTTCAGGAAATACCGGTGACGTAATAGTCACAACAACTGTCCACTCAACCTTGACCAGACTAACAGGGACCTGCCCAGTAACGAGGATGCCATTCCGCAGTGGGGTTACAGCAGTCCATACCAATGGGACCGGGATAACAAGAACATATACTAAGAGCAACATGACCCCCATCATAGCCATTGGTATCGGAAAGTATAAGTGCGGCGATGCTTATTTCTGACTACAGGAGAACCCAAGGCTTGAGGTTTGCGCTTGCGCAAGTAATAACCATGCGGTGAGTCGTCCATTTCATTCGAGGAGTCTGGCCCATTGGTGGACTCCTCGTCCATATCGGATGACGTATCATCCGCATTGGGCGGTCCTTCTACATCGGACATTGGTCTTTCATTCTCATTTGCCGTATCATCGGGGATTTCAAGTGCATTAGGGGACTGACTTGTAGAGTCATTACACTGAGAAGGGGAGGAGAGTAACAACTGCCCATCATGGGACGTGGGCGCCTCAACTTGCTCGGGGGCTACGTTAAACTGACGTTCTGCTCTGTTCAGACTCTGCCGCGTACCTAACTCAGGGTTGCGACGGGGACGTGGGTGAACGTGATCCCAAACAATCTGAGGATCGACAACTCGAAGCTTAGAGACATTGACTACCCTAGTTTTCCCCGACCTCTGGTGTCGGATATGGGCTACCGGTCGTTAATCTTAACTATTTCATACTGCGGATCACACTGAGCAGTAAGTTTGATTCGTTCATCTGCATGCACAACAACAGAGTCGCCCACCTTGAACACGCCCTCCCGTGCTCGGCGGTTAATTTGCTTACGATGGTACAACCGTGACTTTTCAGTCGCTTCGCGTGCCTTATGGATGCATTGCTCACATGACTTAAACGGTCACCAAGATCTTGTGAAGCATCTACAGGTAGGGAGAAGGGTAAACGTGCGCGACGCCCATACGTTAAATAAAAGGGCGTGTACGTAGTCGTTGCATGTCTTGTGTTGCGATAAGCTAACAAAGCTGAACTCAGTTCACTTTTCCAATGTCGAGACTGATTATTGACTAACTTCTGGAGAATTTTCTTTAGGGTTCGATTGAAACGTTCAGTTCTGTCGTTAGTTTGAGGATGATACGGGGTCGTGCGCCTGTGATCTATTCCTAGCAACTTGAATTTTTCTCTCAACTCATTAGAATTGAACTCCTTTCCAAGATCGGTAATCACAATCTCCGGAATTCCGTATCTAAAACAGTATTCCTCAAGAAATTTACCCTCCACATTTTCAGCTGTTTTCGAACGTATGGGAAAAGCTTCCGCCCAAGCTGAATAATGATCTACTATCGTCAAGATGTGGGAATAGCCTTTTATTGATCGAGTCAGTGGACCGATCAAATCCATACCAACAATCTGACCTGGATATTTTGGCATGGGCATTTCAGTGTACTTTGGGTGAGTACGCACCCGTCTATTTACCTGACAAGTTGCACAACGGTCCAACATACGCATAATGTCTTTACGCATGCCCTTCCAAACGAACGCATCTCGGACTAGACCTAAGGTCTTATAGAGTCCTTGGTGACCTGCTCGAAGGTGCGCCTGCTCCATTACCTGATTACGAAACCTGGTTGGTAAGATCACACGGGGATATTCAGCATCAGCTGCCGATGGACATCTCGTGGAATATACTATTTCATTGTGCACCATATGTTCTTCCGATGGAACAGTAAATAGGGTGGGGAACTCCCGGTTTTGTTCCTGGCGAAGGGTTTCTTCATCAATGCTATATACCGATATTGGTACGTACGGTAGGACACCATCAGGTACCTCAGGTATAATGTAATCATTAGTATCAAAGGTTGCAACCTCACAATGCTATCAAATCCTTGAAAGCATGTCCGCTCGGACATTCTTGTTCACTTTGATGTATTCAATCTTACACCCGTATTCAGCTATCAAAACCGCCCATCGTTGAACCTTGGTGTTCCGAATTTCACCAACGAAGAGACTTTTCAACGGTTTATGATCAGTGTAAACAACAAATTCTGCTCCATAGAGGTATGGCCTTAACTTTTTCAATGCATAGACTACAGCATAGTCTTCTTTTTCTATGACAGGCCAATTCAACTGGCTTCCTTTAAGGTGGCCGACACATACTGTATGACCCGGTCTACACCCTGCTCATCTTCTTGCACTAAAATCGCATCTACCGCATAGTTTGATGCATCAGTAAACAATTTGTATAGCTTCTGTGGGTTTGGGTAAGCTAACACATTATCACTGCATAAGATGCGTTTTACTTCATCAAAAGCATTCCGCTGGGGCTGATCCCATTTGAACCTCACATGCTTCCGTGTCATGGACACGAGAGGCTCTACCAGGTTAGCATAATTGCGGACACATGCACGATAATACCCCGCCATGCCAAGAAGAAAACGTACTTCCTCTACGGAAGTGGGAGGTAACATGTCACGGATAGCTTGAATTTTCTGATCTTGCGGGGAAATACCATGCTGTGAAATATGATACCCCAATAAATCTACCGATCTGGCAGCGAAAACACACTTCTTTCTTTTGAGCTGTAAATTATACTCTAATAACCGTTCCAAGACCAGTTTTAGATGATAAGCATGCTCAGTTTCATCGTGCGAATATATAACAATTTCATCAACATACACAAAAACAAACTTACCGACATAATCTCGAAAAATGTCATTCATGGCTCTTTGAAAAACCGCACCTGAGTTACAAAATCCAAATGGCATAGAATTCCACTCAAATAAACCTTCCGAGCAGGTGAATGTAGTTTTTTCAATGTCTTCCGGTGCGACAGGTATTTGCCAATAACCAGACTTAAGGTCTAAAGTTGTGAACACGGATGCAACACGCAGAGAGTCCAAAATGTCTGAAATCAAAGGTAATGGATAACTGTCCTTACGTGTTACAGAGTTCAACTTCCTGTAATCGATGGCGAACCTGATCGTTCCATCTTTTTTTCGGTACCAGTGTGATAGGCGACGCCCAAGGTGATGAAGATGGTCGTATAACACCTGCCTGTAACATCTCCTGTATTTGGCCCTTGACAACATGCTGTTTCATCAAGGGCATTCTGTACGCACGCTGCCTGATGGGTGGGTGACCCCCTGTAGGTATGGTACACTGCACTCTCGGGTGTCTTCATGCACCTGGTTTCTTTGACTCGTCGAAAACATCTCGGAACTCATGTAACACCTCGTCGATTCCTCTGTTTCCCGTGGTTTCATAAACACTTCCTGTGGCGTCGATACCCCCAGCAGTCCAGTCGACGTTAACTTGTACGACCGACTGAACCAGCGCATATGACTTTTTGGATAGTCCAATTAAGCTTGTGCTATGTGTAAGGCATCGGACCCCAAAATACACTGGTGAAACATCTCCGGAACCACCACAATCGGTACGGGAGACGCGTTTAGAAATTTGACTTCAGTTTGTCCCAAAACCTTCAGAGGCTGCTCATTTACAGCATAGATTACACCAGTTTTCTTAAGTGGTCCCTTCCCAGATAGTTTGTGCCAAACATCAGCACGTAGTAGTGACGTTGACGCCCCCGTATCAATCAGTGCGGTAATAGTTTGTCCATCTAACTATAATTGGGCCGAGAACCTCCCTGGAATGATCGAGTGCTCGGCCCTACGCCGTTTCCCGCCTGCTCACGAGTTGTTCTGAAGCGTGGATTAGGTGGATTACGACATTCCGCCATCCTGTGTCCGGTCTGCTCGCATCTCCAACAGGTGATCGGTTGTCTCTGACTGGCACGCCTCTGTCCATTGTATCGTGTCGTTGGCAGTCGCTGATCACTCTGGGCTCGCATTGTGGTATTCTCCTGCTGTCGGCGTTGATCACGTTCTAACCGGTTCAACCGATTGTTCAATAGTTTCTGATGTGACTCTATGGCACCTCGGTTCTGTCGGATTTGCTCTAAGCATCTCTCGATAGGCTCCCGAGAAGTATCAACCTCCATCGGTACTGCTTCGTCTAAGTGCATGGTAGAAAATAAGTCTAACCGGGATGCTTGATCCTCGACATAGGTCATAGCCGCATTTACATCTTCGGCCCGTTGGTTCAGCACGATCCTGCGTACCAACTGCTTATCCTGTAGTGACCTAATATATGCGCGAAGGATGACACGTTTCGAGTCGTCGTTTACATCTGGGTATGCACGTCTAGCCAAGTCCCGAAATCGCCTATTGTACGCATACACAGTTTCTCCTGGTCTCTGGTGAATCGACTCTAACTCACATTTTATTCTCTCGGCTTCGTTTGTGGACACAAATGCCGTTATCACATGTTGCCTAATTGCTCCCCATGTTACGGTGGAGTTATCCTTGTCCTCGAGAAATAAATCGACTTCCCTTCGGAGACCCCCGGTTGTTGTCCATATCGCCAGATGTGCTGAACTCCCATTGATGTCTTGAACATCCCGTACCGCTGTGTCACATTCTTCTAAGCACTCGCGCACCTCGG
This sequence comes from Hanleya hanleyi, assembly GCA_036873755.1. Classification (NCBI taxonomy): domain Eukaryota; kingdom Metazoa; phylum Mollusca; class Polyplacophora; order Lepidopleurida; family Hanleyidae; genus Hanleya; species Hanleya hanleyi. The sequence goes on from JAVTVY010019120.1 coordinate 42,068, forward strand.
CCGGAATGAGTCCATCGCACTTACGAATAGCCGCAACGTGATTTCGCAACCTCTCCTGTTGTACTCGTGATTGCTCGTGAGAGGAATTGTCAGCACGCACGGCGTTCACTAACGTTGTTACGCCCTGTGCTATGGCCTGCAGATCTTGAACTCGCACGGCCTGATCCGCCATACTTGTCTCGTCTTGTAGTATGTAGTATCCTGAGCAAACTCGCCAATGTGGACGTTTTGCGTCTTATCTGCAGTTTATGGGCTTGCGCGAAAGAGATAAGACAACGGGGATCTTCTCCACATAACCCTTTCTGTAGGTTCGTCTTCGGTCAATCCAAAGAACTACAAGACAACTCGTTGAGATAAACAGAGGCTGTTGTTGTTTTACTTCTGCATCATGACATAGACAAAGTACAGCAAATCATGATAACCAAAAACGTCTGTACAGATGAAGCAATGGTATTAATGCTTAGCCTAGTGTAATACACATCAAACTTTTATACAGTAGAGTAAACAAGCTACTTAACGCAGGCTCGGTCTAAACTTCAGTTTCTCACAACTCAAACACTTAATTACAGTACAAGGCAGAAAAAACTTGATGCTAAACGCGAGTAGAACGCGAATTAATCGAAACTGACCCGCGCTAGTTTATTGAAGGAGTCGCGACTATAAATTTCGGAACACGCGCTTTTGACCCGACTGTTTTCTGTAAACGCGTCAGCGCGTAAAAGCGGCCGATGTAGCCGTCGACGCGATCGTCTCGGGGTTTAGCGCGATCCACAGGCATATTTCAAAAGAGACTACTTTATTGATCACGTCAGATGGAGTCTTGTTGACCGAACAAGCCAAGATTGACCACCACGTAATAAATTCCCCTCATAATAAAATGTTCGTCGAGTGAAAGCTCATTGATAGTCCACATCACTCAATAACGAAATAATCGGCAATATACGTTCAAATTTTATTGAGAATCATACCATAACGTATAAGGAGTTTATTTTATTGAAGACGTACCTTGATTGTGATGGAAATTGAGAAAATCAGCAAAGAATTTGCCGTTTTTTGGACCATTCTCAACGCCATCGAAATCTCATTTCCCGCGGTAGTATGTGGGAGATATTGGTCTCATTTCAAGGGTCATTTCCCCCACTTTCGACCTGTGATGAGTGATTTAGCAAATACATTTTGTAACAAAAAAATAACGAAGAATTTGATTAAATAGACATGTCATCATCATGAATATTCGTTCGATAAAACAAGGTCGACTGAGCTGGTTAATACCGCGAAGCTGATTAGCTGAGAATGAGGTCAACGTAGGAAAGGCTGTGAGACAGTCGCTGCGATAGACCGGCTGTCTGTCTGTGTGACGGTCTTCAGTGTCGAGTGAATTTATCGCATAGGAAATGGCTCCGTTGGAAACTTTAGCGAGCCGACTGTTGGATTTACAATGAAAATAAAGGGTTTCTCGGATTTACATGTCGGACTAAAACCCACAGAGATGATGTACTGGTATTTTAGCACGATCGTCCGCTTGAATTGAGCGAATCGTGATGAGATTTTTTTAATGGAAACTATCGTTTGGTTGGGACATAGATGCAAGGTGATGTTGCCGAAATCAAAGGGTTTTTTTTTTTTTTTTTTTTTCTCACCTGGTCTGGTTTTATTTTAGACACAAACGGGTGAGATATTTTGAAGGACAAATTAATTAAAGTATGGGCTTTCTGAAAATATATATATATAGCGGGGTTTCAATCAAGCTACATGCAAATATATTGCTTCAAAAAAAAGGATGGTCCATAACAAAATCCTCCCGCATGCATTTATCCGAGCATACAAGGCTGACAAACGAGACTATCGGCAAGTAGCAAAGGGCCCCGTTGTTCCGATCGCGTCATGCAGTATCATTACAGTTACGGCGTACGATCGGCGCGTCTCAGTCGCGATTATGCTTTTGTTTTTGCGCGATTGAGCCGCATTTTCCGATTGAGAATAATAAATTATAGTCGCGAAAATGATTTTTTTAGCTCGCGTTTAGGATCAAGTTATCTCTGCCTTGTACTGTAGGGAAACTACCGGAATGGACACTTGAGCGCTGGTCATTGCTCGGACAGAGCTGGCCTGTTTGACCACACTGATTCAAATAATATACATGTATAGCTTTATCATATTAAATAGACGTTCAGGTTTGCTAGATCTCCCCAAAATATATAACCGCGCACAAATACTCATCTGATTCAAACTCTTACTAATCCATTTAACAGAAAACAATTCATTTATATGCATTTCTATAACATACAGCGTAAATCAGGTTTATATTCAAGTATACAATTGACCTGATGTGACAAATCTCTCACTCGTACCAGTTAATGTATTATCCATCAACTATCTTCAGTGGTCAGTGTTTCCTGACCACTTCAAGTACATACAGCGGTCAGTATTCCCTGGCTTCCGCTCAATTAGCAGATACGCTCCCAATCTCAATATAATTGTAATGTATGTACATGTATCGATCAAACCCATGAATTGACATTGAATCAAATAACAAACTTCCAAAACTGATTAGGGCAAATGTGAAACTCAAACAGATACATGCGAGGCGTCCCTCTATATCCATCTAAATTCCACAATACGACACATAGGACCACTAGGGGCTCATCTAGATCCCAAAACGTTCACCCAGTATGGACCTATACCCCCATAGCCAGTATGGGTCTATATGTGCCTATATACAGACCTACCCGGTACTTTTCGAAAAATGTTACCGCTTACCTCCGGGACCCCTCCCATCGTGTTTTTTCTTGGCGGGACGAGAAAAACAAGACCAAACAACCCATAGCAAAGCCCACAAAAAATTCCCTAGGTTGGGCCTATCCCATTACAAGCGTCTAGTCCGTCATTCATAATCCAGCCGTCGTCAATTAGAGAATATCCGCGTCCATAATCCAAAGACCTATTCCATTTTCCACATAACAGTATTAGCACCAAATTCAAAAAGACAATCATAGTATACATAAACATAGGCTTGTTTCCTGCAAGAGAGAAGCGGTCAACAGTTTTCAATGATGCCGGCAAGACATCATGATGTTCCAAAAATATCAAATCCGTATCGCTGACCAGTATTCTTAATCCATAATATTCGTTATAGAGTCGTCATCTAAAAAAAAGATGTATCTCAGTCACGCTTTGATTGTGACTGTTCATATGAGTACCATGAGGATCTTGAAGTACATGGGTTCATACGGCCCCTAGCCCCGGGTTAAGCGGAATTAGACACAAGTTACGAAACGTAGCGCCGTAGATCTTGCACGCTACGCTGGACGCTTCAACGAACGACGTGGGAAATCAGCAGAAGAATTACGAGCAGAAGTGGTGGAGAATGGAGATTACGTCAAAGAGTTGGGGTACGATCTGATCGAACTGTGGGAGTGTGAATTTCACACCATGTGCCAGACCCTCCCACACTTACGCGACTTCCTTAAAGCGCGCGAGTACCCGTTGAGTCGCCGACCACTCTTGACCCTGTCACAGCTTTTCGACGCCGTTCGTTCCGGGACCCTGTATGGATTTGTGGAATGCGACATGCATGTTCCCGACCATCTCAAGCCCCTCTTCGCCCAGTGCCTGCCTATCTTCAAGAACACGCTGGTTGGTCGGGCTGACATTGGAGAGACCATGGGCGCCTATGCTGAGGAACATGACGTATTGAAACAACCTCGTCGAATGTTGATTGGGAGTATGTGGGCAGAGAAAATCTTGCTGGGTACCCCTCTGCTACAGTGGTACATGAGCCATGGTCTCGAAGTGACGCGCGTGTACCAAGTCCTTCAGTATATACCCAACGCCTGTTTCGCGCGGAATGCCGACATCGTGACGTCTGCCCGTCGTCAAGGCGACCAAGATCCTAGTCAGGGCATCATCGGTGAATCTTGGAAATTGACAGGCAATGGTTATTATGGAAAAACGGTCACGAACCAAGACAAGCACGTCAACGTCAATATCTGTACAACCAAACAAGCCCGCAAAAAGATCAACTCGCCTCTGTTTCGGTCCGTCGACGTCATCGATGATGATACCTATGAAATCTCTTTAGCCAAAAAGGTCATTCGTTACAACCTGCCCCTCCAAATTGGATGTATGGTATACCAGGCGGCCAAGCTGAGGATGCTCCAGTTCCTCTACGATTTCATGGGTGTGTATTTCCATCCATCCGATTGGCAACTCATGGAAATGGACACGGACTCTGCCTACATGGCCGTCTCTAATGCGGATTGGGGGTCCCTGGTGAAACCGGAGTTACGCGCACAGTATGAGGTGGAACGGGACCAGTGGCTACCTCGACGTGACCATTACCAGTACGACAAGCGGACGCCGGGCCTGTTTAAGCTGGAGTGGAGTGGCGATGCCATGATCGCCCTGTCGTCCAAGACCTACTTCTGTTACGGTGGAGATGGAAACAATAAGTTCAGTTGCAAAGGAGTCAACCGGCGTGACCCCGCCATCGACAAAGCCTTGTACCTGGACGTGCTCCAAAGCCAGACCAGTGCGAGTGGCACTAACCGAGGATTCCGGGTCGTCGACCACCAGATGCGAACCTACATCCAGAAACGAGATGCCTTCACATTTTTCTACCCGAAACGGAAAGTCCAGGCCGATGGCATCAGCACCACTTACTTGGACTTGTGAACATATCTTATACCCGGACTTTTCTAATGGACATACATATTTGGACTCTAAATAGCTCTCTATATATACATTACACCATGAACTTGTTTGTCATTCTATTGAATAAGTACTCGATATACGTCAGTGCGAGGACTCGGTTGAACTGTTATATACTTCACTGTGATTTCTCTCTCTATACATACGTTCACCTTAATTCTTGTTTGCAACGTTCTTATATACTTGTACATACATTCTTAAAATGTTCACCTTAATAGATATTCGAACTTCACTTGGGTTTTCATGCAGTTTTTTTATTGAACACCACCACCACCACCACCGAAACATTCGTACTAACCATGCTCCGAGCAGGTTATATCATGATCTTAACACCTCTGTTGGGTTGCTGGGTATTGATGGGTCACATCCCGAGCACTGAAAGAGACGTCCTTAGACGTCCGGATGTTCAACCTCCGGCACTTTTTCACCGGCCTGGCCCGCCCCAGCACGCAGCGCGCCCGCGCGCGCGGGGGTTCTCCGGAAGTGCGCGTCATCACCGGCAGTGCGCACGCGCGGATCAAAAGGTCACCTGTCAAACGGTCTCCCTTTCGGCAAGGTTCGGAGAATACATAGAACTTATAGTCATAATCTATACGTGTTGGACGAGTCTCTTCACTCACCGTATACACGTACCTCAATGAAATGCCCGCTCCAAACCTAGACCAAATACACGTACTTGGTCTGTGGGCTGATTTCATTGGCTCTCTATTTTTACTATAGTGCGCTTGCATTCTAACCTTGATGGGTGACATTTTGGCCCCATCCTACACCACTGATTTCAGTTTGACTGAATCTCCAGATGCATTATGAATAAAACACACAAGACAGGGGTTTTTTTTTTTTGGTGAGATCTCATTTTTTATTCAGTGAACAACAACAACGTGAGAACAACCACGTGAAAACTGAAGCCCAGAACAAGGGGCTTGTAATTAATTCAAGCCCAGAACAGCGGGGGCGTATGTTCATTGAAAGAATTCAAGCCCAGAACGGGACTTGTACATTGAAATGATGGGCGGCCCAGTCATAGACGAGTACATCTCGGTCCTCGGCCTTGGGGTACTCGTCAAACATGTGGACGATGGTAGATAAGGGTCTTCCCCGGCATCGATGGTACAGGTAAAACAAGCAATATTGTCCGCACACCATACTGTCCAGGCTTTGCAACGTTTTAGTATTCCAACACCACGTCTCTGTGCCAAAGTATTCACCCTGCTCTTCTGTCAAGTACACGGCCACCCAGTGTTCACCGGGCCGATCCATCGGGTCTGTATTCAGGACGTAAGCAGCCGGATACACACGGTCTAATGGGAACACATCTCGGGCGAACACTCCTTGAAACACCCTACGTGTTCCTGGGTCAGTCTCCAGCACCGTGGTTATCTGGTCTGTATCCATGTTAGGTGGCGAAGTCACACAGCACGTTACGGCTTTTATCGATTTGAATGATGTTGTCAAACTCAGCGTAGCAGATCACATTGATGGTTTTCGGTAAAGGTGTCCCGAAATGCAGTTCCAAGCGTAAGTTGCCTTTCTTGATGAGACTCAGTTGATGATCGTTGTCTAAGGTGGGAGTCAGATCGAAACAGAACAATGTGTATCCTTTGCCGAAATCGTCTCGACTGATCATATTTCCCTCGTCTTGGTTGATTTGGCCAGTTGCTGTGAAGAGGTTCAGATAGCTCCGGATGTAATTGTCCGTTCCAAAGTTAGGTTGTAAGGGGCGTGCCGGTACCTGTTGGCCATCCACATGCAGGGCCACGAAATTGATGTTGAACGCTTTTAGGTTGAACGGATTCCTCGAGAGAGTCCCATTATAACTCACGTTCTCCACACAGGCTAGGGTTAAACGCTTGGGCAAATCCCCCAGGAGCAGGTTTTCTTGATTGACAATCATATTGCCTTTGGGAACGGAAAAGACCTTGGTCTGTACTCGTCGAATGGGGTACTGGGCTGGTTTTTTCTCCAAGGCTCTGATGTGCCTGGACTGGGTTTCACTTTGCGTACAAACAGACTTGCCTCTTGGATGACAATGTTATACTCGAGGTCCTTATTCGGGGCCATCAAGGCAAACGCAGGCGTTGCGCGCACTAGTCGTATTTTGACAGGTACTCCATTCAAGAGGTATCGGTCCTGCATGAATAAGTCCGCATGCAGACGTCCCATCATATCGACCGAGTGACTCTCTGCTGTGGCATCCACTCTCTCCGTATAGCCGGCGTTATCAGGACTCGCTTCCATGTTGCCTGGGGTATCTCGTTAGAACAACGGGGCTGTCAAATACGACTTTTTAGCGTCACGCCCGTAGGATAACAGTGTTTCGATGTAGGCTCGGTACGGGTACGTGTTCGTCGAGGCGCTCACCAGTTTATCACTCAGGGCTATATCCACTTGCTGGAATAGCGAATGAAGCCAGAGATTCACTGGACCCACGGGTGCCTCTGCTTTCAGGACTGTCCCATCTTTATTGGTGATTTTAGCTTTCACATATAGGTACGTGTGGGCTAAATCCAGGTAGGACGTATCTGCGTTGGTGATGGTGAATTCAATGGGGCCTGTGGCTGTAATGCTGGAAAGAGGCAGATGTTCCACCCATTGACCCTCTTCGGCACTGGTCTGAGTAGGTGGGACGGTCCATAAATCAAATTCACTGTTGGTAGAAGGACACGACTCGGCATGGATGAAAGCCATCTTTAAGAAAAGATATCCTTGGTCTTCTTCGATGTGCGTCGTCGCTGGGTCGGTCGTCGACTGGTGCGTGGTCTTGGTGGGGCAGCTCTTTTATTCCCTACGGTGCGTTGTGCTTTGGCCACCAAGACGCCTCCCGCTTCTTTGGCCCGCCGTTTCAAGGATTCTTTGGGTGCCGTACCCCCAAGACATCACCGGCCACTTGCAGTCCACTGCGCACCGCTTGTTTGCCGATCGCTTTGACCCCACGCGTCACCAAGGGCAGAAACGTTTTGACGATGCTCCCGAGTATGTTCCCCAGTCCATGGCCTCGTTGCATGCGTGTACCCGCAAAGACAGGAAAGTTACCCCCGGCCTGTTTGGTGTAATGATCGACGTAACTGGCTGTATGGCAGTGATAAGGCACCTTCATTATGCAAAGTGAACCGCTCGGACTTGACGGAAATGAAGTGTCAGCACCACTTTTCCTCGTTCGAATGCCACCGGTCGTCCCGTGTCGTCTCTTATATCGATGACGATGGAGCTAATATCGGCCTGACTGACCGGTAGATACACGATATGCCTGAAACTGTGGGTGACTTGAGCTCCATACGTGCCTTTCACCGGGCAGACGCGCAGTAGAGGTACGTTGCTGTCGCCGACAATGTGTGCATCGACCACGTCCGAGTAGACGTACAGGCCATACATACCACCACGCATGTCCATCGGGATGTGGGCTATCTCGCCGGTGGGGCCAGCGTACCCCTGGTAATTGAAACCCAGCATTTGCTGTAGGGTAAGACTGAGTTCGACACTCACGTTGGGGCTGAGTGTGAGATTGGCCTTGTTGTTGTGTGCGTTGTAATCGAAGTCCACATGATTTTTGAAGGGGAAAGATTTGATGGGTTTTGAAGTATTCGTGACGTCTCGTAGAGACTTATAATGCATCAGACTTCTCAGCCCACCCATGAACTCCTTGGGGGTATCGTATTGACCTTCGGGTAGTTTGAGTCGAGTTTCTTGTCCTTCGTAGGTCACCTCGTACCATACTTCATTGGCTCGCACGTTGTACCACGAGTAAGGGTATTGGATATCCACGAGTCCACATTCCCAGCGTCCAGGTAAATGCAACGGTTGCGGTAACTGGGTCACGTACTTGGTCAAGGTGTTGTCAGGAAACACATCAGCCGAGCTGTTACTGGGTAGGGTGAGGTAAAACATGATGACTGAGCTGTCCTGCTGCTGCTGTTGGTTTTAATACTTCTCCCAGCCCTTGGGCGCTAATCGTCGTGATGGTCGCGGTGATTTAGCTCTTGGTGGTTGCAGGGGGTGGCGTGGTAAAAGGGGTGAAAACGTAGGTGCCTGCCGTGGTGGTGATTTGGGAGGTGACTCCGGTTCCCAAGGTTCTGGTGGTGTACTCACATTCTGCATAAAGGCCCAGCGCTGAGGGTTGCCCACCAATTCCTGTGGTACATGCATGTCTTTCAAGCCTTGAGCGAAGACCTCCCATCCTCGAGGATTCGTGTGCGTCCTGCGTTGACGCATCAGGTCATTCACCTGATTCTGTACCAGGAGTTCGCCTTTATCATTCCAAGTCATGTTAGGATTCTGTTTCATCCGTTGTAATACCAGGCCAGCTTGTTTCTTGAACGAGGCAGGTACACTCTTCAGGACTTCGTCTTCGACCCACTGTGGGGCTGTGGAAGGTACTCCACCCGGCTGTTGGAACGGTGCTGAGGTCGGCGGTGTGTCACGTGGTGATGGTGGTGGTGGTGGAGCAGAGAGGGTTTTGTATTGGTCCATGAACGTCATGTACCGCTGAAGCGTCTCATTGTACCGTTGTACTTTCTCACTATCGCTTAACCCCGGTCTCTGTAAGATCTGTTGCATTTCTCCATCGAGGGTGTTTATCGTCTTCACCGTAGAAGGGACAGGGTAGGGCGATTGGAGGTTTTGAAAGAGCCGAGGTTCGACGAGGACCATTTTTTTCGTGTGGTTCATTGTCGGCCGAAGAGTCCACCCAATACTGGACCCAACACGGAAGCGGCCAACGGTGCTAAGATGGCCCCGAGAAATCCACCTTTCTGTAACACCTTTTTCTTTTGTGTTTGAGACACTCGCTTCTGGACTAAGGTTCTTAGACCTGTCTTATGCTTGGTCAACTCGGTCTTCTGAGCCGGAGTCAGTGGTACGTTGCCTTTTAAGATATTGAGTCCAATCTCGCACAGACAGCACACGAGAGCAGGGTCCGCACCGCGTACAATGGTTCGGACTAACTCGGGTGGGGCCGTCTTCAATACACGGAGCGTGGGAGCGTGCTTCCGTACTCGCGCAGACAACCTGTACAACTAATGCTAGAACCCACAACTCTGCTCTTTTTATCTACTTCAGAGAACACAACCCTGCTGTGGTATTCATTCTTTTTTATTATCCCCATCATCAAAACACACACACACCCCAGCTGGGGGAGCCACTGTAGGTGTGTTTACATTATTTTTGCATGTACACGTGGTGAGTCTCTCCGGGAAAGATGCCGGTCCGTAGTCGAAGGTGGTCGGGGGTGGTTTGCTTCAGGTCGAAGAGCATATACCCGTGCTGAGGGGTTGTGGCATCTTTAAAGGCTTCCAATGCAAACGGTGTGCGGCCGGGATACATCTGTCTCGCCAGGTGCAGCAGTTGAGTGGTATCTCTCGGGTTTTTGAAGACCACCATGTAGTGGGCATTTAAGCTGATGTTCCGATGTTCTTTGTTTTTACTGAACAGATTCTGCACAATGTAGATGATGCAGAGCCGTCGATGGTGGCTGCCTTTGGTAAAGAGTTGGGTGACCCGTGCATCCGTCTCCGCCATGAGATCATCCAGAACCACCAAGGTGTCGGGTTCCAAATCGGCCAGGTTAGGTAGGCCTTCCACGAACGTGATGTGGGGCATTGTTGCATACGCTTCCTGCCATTCTCCGTAACACCACACGACTCTGGCAATGGGTGGAGTGATCATGCTGTCGGCGTGTTGAAGGAGCTTCCTGACGAAGTGCGTTTTGCCGGAGCCCGTCGGTCCTGCGATGACGCAGGTGAAGGGATGCTGCCACCGAGGGTCCATGGTTGGAGGTGTATCCGCTGTCGTGGTAACCCGCTCTTGTAAATTTGGTACGAGTGAACTGGAGTGGTGGTGGTGGGCACAACGTCGGTTGTCGTTGTCTGTTCACGTTCAGGGATGATGATGGTGGTGATGGGTACAACGTGGGTCGTCGTCGTTGTCGGTTCACTGTGAGGTATGAAATCCGGTGGGTCTTCAGACGTAGTGGGTGTTCTTGGTGTAAGTGTGGAGCTTACACTCGTTGTGGCTTGTACACGGGTGTGGCGGTGGTGGTGACTGGGCTGGATACGACTGGTGCTCTCTGTAGACCGGTTTCACTGATGGCTGGTGTTCTCAGTTGGTTAAGTAACGTGCTGACATAGGCTACGTCGTAAAACACACCTCCGTACAACACACTCAGCAGGGTTAGCACTAGTACACCAAAGCCTACTTGCACTTTGCGCGTTTTGGAAGACGCTGTGTTCAGAGACGGATGCACCGTGTTCATGGTTGGACGTGGAATGAAGGAGGACGGTAGTGGTGTCTGGCTTTATAGTCGTTTCACCTGGTTGGCAGCGACCCAGGAATTGAAGGAACTGGGCCAGCCTTGCCATTTCACGAAATGAAACAGTTTGCCACGTCGACGTTCCGTTTTCAAAATCTGTTCCACCGTGTAGTAGTCTTGCTGTGATTTTACGACAGGCTGTAATTCCATCTCGTAAAACGTGCCTAGCAACGGTTTCCCTTGAAGATCTTCCAGTTCATAGACTCGCCGCTGTCGGGGTAGGCGCCGTTTAATCAGGAAGTGCTCATCGCTCCAGTTGGGCAAGTAACTTTTCTCGAACTTGCCCTTGACTTTACTGATCCGTACAGGGTCCCCGACCTTGAACATCTCCTTCGTCGTTCGCTGCGATGGCCTGGGGTACAAGACACGGCGGACTTGGGCTTCATTGCGTTGGGTCACGGTAATGGGGGATCTCTGTATACTTCGATGATAAGCTCGATTGTAACCCCTCACCAGTTTCGGGAGAACATCGATGTACCGCCTTGTATTCTTATAGGTGAAATATTTATACATGCGACCTTTAAATGTCCTGTTGAACCTTTCCACCACGGATGCCTTGGTCTCGTTGTAGGTATGGAAGAAAAACACCTTCTGGGCTTTCAGAAAGGCTTGGAACGGTCTGTTGAGGAATTCCGTGCCTTCGTCGGTTTGCAAATACAAAGGTTTGCGCCCGGTCTTGAAGATGTCTTTGAACGCCGCTATGAGATTCGCCCCCGTTTTCGTCCGGATGGGTACCACCCACGCATACTTGGATAGGATATCGATGCACGTCAAGATATACCGATTCCCATCGTTGTGTTTGGCAAAGGCGCTCATATCGACCAAATCCGCTTGCCACTGGGCATCTATTCCTCCCACGATGACCCGGTTCCGTAGAAAATGGCGACAGACAGCTCGATGTAAGGTATAGGTGTCTTGTTTTCTTAACCAATCTCGGACTTGAGCACGTTGTATCCCCTGGGGTTTGGCCGCTCGATAGAGAGCCGACAATGCACTATAGGCCGCCGGACTGTCGGGACTGTAGTATAAGTTATCCAACACCTTCTCCCAGCGCTTCATGGTGACACAATGATGATGGACCCGGAGAGTATGGTTTATTTATAACAAGTTTCTACCACCGTTGTGTTGGTTGACTCAGTTCAGCCGGGTAATCAATGGCCTCGTCGTCGTCGGGTTCATGTAGTTGTTCATGGGGTTCAGCCAGCGCGTCCTCCATAGCACGAGCCCACCCCAACTCGTCTGATGATCGCTCGTCCGGTGTAAACAGCTGGTCCACAATAGGCACTACTTTCTCCAAGGCTGACCACAGATGGGGGTCTAGGGTGAAGCCTCGCGTGGGGTCTTGGTAGCGGCCCAGACGTGCGAAGAAAGGCCCACGGTATACGTAGATGGCATTGTCTATGTGGATGAGGTGTCCGTCGAGCTCGTCGCTCAACACCCGTTTAAATTTGGTCCAGCCGTCACGCTGTAGCGTCACCGTATTCGATACGGTCTCAGCGGGCGACCAGCAAATAGCTCCACAGTCTTCCACCAGGGTGACTTTATCTTCATAGACGTGTAACCCCACCTGGGGTGTAAGGGGCAGGATGGCTCGTAGGACGGATGACATGCTTGCTCCGATGTCGAACGGTGAATGACACACACTCTGTCTGACCCTGGTATTTATAGTGTCAATACCACAGCGCCAGGGTCAATAGGGCACAGACTAGTATGAGGCCAACCAGCCGGTGCTGGTTCCGGCGTGAGCGCTCGTGGTCCATAGCCCGAGCATCAAGGATGGCTGTCATAGTCCAGTAGTGGTGAGTGATGGCACGCCTCTCCATCGAGTGCACTCTGTGGAGGACCGCTTCTGTGAACTCGTTCAGGATCTGGCGTCGTCCCTCGTTGTCGTCGCCATCTGCAACCATGGACCGGACCACTGCTCGGTAACCCGTGAATGAATTCAGCACGGTGGCATACTGTAAAATGCGAGTCGCATGGGGCTGGATCTCCGCCATGGCTCTGCAACCGTAGAAATGAAGGTGTAGGATCCAGAGGGACGTGTTTTATAGACCAGATGTAGCTCTACGAGTGTAGTCCGTGATACGCAGTATTCTGATGGGTTATGTGGCTCCTATAGAGATAATACTTCATCGACCATGGGGATTACTTTTTCCAAGGCTGTCCTTAGATCAGGGTCCAGAGTAAAACCACCTTGCTTGAGACAGAGGAGTCGAGCAAAATAGGGACCGCGGAAAATGTAGACGTCGTCACACAGGTGAATGCTACCACCGTCGAGGTCACCCAATAACACCCGTTTCAAGGTAGTCCAGCCTTCCGGGGATAAAGAGACACGCGCTGGTTCAGACGTACACCAACACCTACTGTCGTCATCGATGAGCTCCACACGTTTGGGATACAACAATAGGGTGCAGTCCGGTGTAAGAGTGCGGGTCTCCCTCACACGCTCGTCTTCAGGCAAGACTTCAACCGGAGGTACTGCTGGGTGCCAGGGAAAATCTTCTCCACGTCTCATGCTTTCGTCTCATACAAGCGGGTAGGCAAGCAGGCTGGCTGGTCAGGTCAGGTCAGGTGAATCAGGCAGGTAGGCAGGCAGGCAGGCAGGCAGGCAGGCAGGCAGGCAGGCAGGTCAGGTCAGTAAGAGTGCTCCGCAGGGTAGTGCAATGAATACACCCCACCCCTAAAAATCGCCTCCTTTTATACGTTTTTCTACAATCCGCCATCTTAAACCCATCACCCACCACCACAATCCGCCATCTTAAACCCACCACCCACCACCACAAGCCGCCATCTTAAACCCACCACCCACCACCACAAGCCGCCATCTTAAACCCACAACACACCACCACAAGCCGCCATCTTAAACCCACCACCCACCACCACAAGCCGCCATCTTAAACCCACCACCCACCACCACAAGCCGCCATCTTAAACCCACCACCCACCACCACAAGCCGCCATCTTAAACCCACCACCCACCACCACAAGCCGCCATCTTAAACCCACCACCCACCACCACAAGCCGCCATCTTAAACCCACCACCCACCACCACAAGCCGCCATCTTAAACCCACCACCCACCACCACATCAGCCGCCACAACACCTATAGATTATGTTTATTACTAGGACGTCAGCGAAATACTAGTACCCATCCTCCGTATGGCAGAACTGTACAACCCAGAACAAGTCTAGACATGCCTTGATCACGTGATCGTCATGGGGAAACCCCCACTGGGGAATCCCCTCCCGTGACCTCCCGGTTCCTCCACACTCCGCCACCGGGGGGAACAAAAAAGTAGGTCAATGCGCGCTGTAATGCGGTTATACTACTACTGTAGTCCCTAACTTTTTGATAATGACGGAAGTTAATGTGCATGTTTCGAAGAATTACTCTGGCTACTTCGATGGTTTTTTTTTATCGTAATCCGAGGCCCTTGAAACATGGGTGTAGACACAAAATATATGTTCTAATCGTACATATTTGCCAAGATAAGGCGGGAAATGAATAATTTAATAATGGCGGAACATAATTTGTATATTGGCGGCTTTCTACAAAAACGCCCAAGGGTGCCAGGGTGGCATCACTCAGATTTCTGATCTGTACATGTTATAGATATAAAAAATGCAATAAAACGTTGTCCGGACGCAATTACAAGGTTCTCCCTCAAAACAGTGTTTCACCTCTGGACAATGTAGTTTCAAAGACGATACTCAGAGCTATCAACCAAGATGTAATATGATGGAACTTTTTCTCTAGAAATTTCCTATTTTCCTATGATAATGACGGACTATTCTTTTCTAGCGGTACAATTCTGCAGAGAGAATTAAGCTCACAGACGAAATAAGAGAAACATGAAAATGTCGACTTATCACACCACTTGCAATTTCGTTACTCTCTGAGTATCTCGCTAAAACACCTTATGCCTCACTGATTGCATCTCTACATCAACAATCACAGATGGTAACTTTGTCAGCCTAACTCGAACTGATCAGAATATGAAAATTCTTCATATGGGTGCTTCAATCCAATACAACGGAATCCCTTACCTGTGCCTATAACTTTAGAAATTCACCTCTGCTTGCCAGCTCTCCTGTGTTAAGCTCACTTTTGGTACCTAGATATTCCTGAAACGTTTCAGACCTATTTAACAGGTTTGGATTATGTGTACCTGCCATTTATGAAAAGAAATATTAATAGTTCAGATGATTTATGACGTAATGGTCATGTTCACCATCAATCGTCAATACACCATTGGGACTCCAGTATAATCAACTATTATCAACTAGTTCCAGTCTCGCCAGGGTAAGACTCATACAACAAGTATTTGTGCTTTACCAGGAAAGGCCATCCTAAAAATAATTGAATATTAATTTTTACCTACTTCTAAATGGCATAAATAAAAAAAAATGAGCTAGTTCTACTCTTTTGACTGAATTTTCCTGAAGCTCTGCAGGCTTATTTAAACATTCTTAATACCATGTGTGCACTTTCAATTTGTGAGATTAAATATTAATATTTATCAGATTTATGAGGAAATTGACCATTCTCGCCACCAGTTACAATGTACCATTAGTACACATGTATAATCAACTATTCTTGGAATTTTTATGCAGGCTCATTAAACATATGCTTCTGAAATGTGCTCCCGTTATTTGAGAAAATTTATGAGGAATTGGACCTTGCCGTTTTCGCTATCAATTCCAAGGTACAAATTGCACTAATAGTCAGCTGTCTTTGAGTTTTGACTTAATGTTCTTGAAACTTTGTAGGCTTCCTAAACATGTTTCGAAACTGTGTGCTTATATTTATGAGAGAAAATATTAACTTTTGTGATTTTTTTCAGAGGAGATGCCATTTTTCGTCATTGATTTCACTGTTCGTGGCGAACTTGTATAATCAACTAGACCCACGGGGTTGATTACATGCCTTTGCATCTTTGTAGGCTTGCTTAATATATTGTCTCTTTTATCCATTGGGACTTTTGCCTGGATCACAAATAGGCCTAAGGTTCTTAAACTTGGGATGTTTTTCAATACTTTTTTTGCCATGACCTTAAAATGGATGTGTTTTCACTCTGTCTAGCAAACAAATATCCAGCGGTACGAGTAGGTTCAATATTGGACTAAGAGTTTTCGATAACCAACAAATATATGACCCTTTATCGTCAACATGTTTCAGTTTTACAATTCCAAATTCTGTTTGTCGTCATAAGCTATGCGTTGTATAGATATGACTTAACTCTAACCATAATTTTATATTTCACACTTTATACATGATACAGACAATATCAAGTGATCCTTGCCGCAAAATAGATCACTCATCAATAAACCGATGTTTGGGCGTATGTGAATTGCTAGTTGAGCACTCATAGGCACGCCTACAGAGCTGCCTGGACCAGGAACAAAATATTCGGTAGCCGAAAATTCCTTTATGAATATAAAATTTGTTAAAAAAAAAGGTCGGTCGCCTTCCCCATTAATAATCAGTTTGAATTCGCCGTTGGATAGGGATCACGAGAACATGCATGCTTTAAAACTTTTCTCGGTATAGTGGGCTTAATTTGACACATTCTCTAACATTTTATGGCGTTTTCCCGAAAAGTTGAAAGAAAAAAATCACCTTTTTTGTTCAGACTTTCGGGACTGGTTTTTGTGCTGAAGTGAAGGCACTGGCATGAATAGTGTACGGGTGAGTCTCTTAGAAGAGGTCGGTGTTTTTCAAATATAAGCCTCGAGTGAGTTATCCTTCATCAATCGAGCATGTCCATCCAGGGTGTATATATCTTGTTTTATTTACAATGTCTGCTTTTGTATTCCTGAATACTCGGTTTGCCTCGGAAGTATTTCTTGTCTCAAACTGGAGTAAAACTTTACGCCTCCATTGCCACCAGGGTTACGACCAATCAGACGATTTCACTATGACCCAAATATGAATGAATAATGGAGAATGTAAAGTTAGAGTTTGAACGGGACGGAGGCGGAAAGTGCTCCCACTATATATTTTCGCTATCGCTTAAGCTAGAGAGCTGAAACTTACCGCACTAAGCTAAAAAAAAAATGTAAAAAAAAAAAAATGGCCGCCATGATGACGTCCCTGTGAGGTCAGTTTCAAAAATAGCATTTTTGGACGCTTTTTCGGTCAGAATTTTCGAAAAAGAAATTCTTCGCAAAAACTGCATGAAAAATCAGTAAATAATAATCTGTTATGAAATAAAATAGATTTTACGCACTTTCCCATACAGAAAAGCAAAAATTGTGAAAAATATGACGAAAACATCAGTTTTCTGGTACCCCACATGACCGTCATTATGAATTTACCCATAATCATCTGTCGGGGGGTCATGCAAATAGACTCAAAAATGACCCCAATAGGATAATCTAAAAAGTCACGAAGTTTCAGCTCTCAACTTTTTTTTTCGTTCCTGAGATTGAAGCAAAAAACCAACAGGGGCGTAAAGTGCCCCCCCCCCCACCCTCAGGCCAGGTAGGGTTAAATGTAGATTGATCAGAGAAATATTCAGACCGTTATATTTGTGTGTCTTGTTTCCACAGTAACAGACGCAGCTGAGGGCAAAGTTCTCTCAGAAGTGTAAGTGTTATTTAACTGCAGTGGAATATCACTTTTACGAGTGAGCTAAATCCATATAACACACGGCTAAAAATAATAAAAAACGGTATCATTCGAAACGATATCATAAAATTATTGGAATTCCGTCAGACCAATCTGACATTTTTCGCTTATTCCGTTGATATAGATGCTCTGGAAAAATTAAATCAATCAAAATCTATCACCTCATACTTTGTTTCTTCAGGCTCATTTTGGGCCTATTTACATGATTCTCAAACCTCGAGGCCGTGTGAGATATTGCGAAATGCTTCCTTTCAAAAGTTTTCTTATGATTCAAAATATTTCTCAGCACACGTTCACGGTTTCCTTCCTTAAAATCTATAAATAGCCCCATCGTTCTCCGAAGCACCGCATATGTCACCAGTCAAACTAAGATTCCCTATTGTCCATACGACTGCTGCGAAAAGTTCAAGCAACAGGAAAATGGCATGCATAGTCCAGATTATAAAATCAATACATTATCTGATTTGACAAACGAGTCTAATCCCGTACGAGAGATAGAGGTGTTCATCCGTCCGCTGAATGTGCGAGCATTCATCGACAGGACAATCTATTGTTGAAGGGGCGTTCACATCAGCTCTATAACACCATCCAGTCGGTAAGTAACAATACTCATTCCTTCATTTAACCCATTTTTCCTTTCGATGGTAATAACGGAATAGGTCACTTCATTTCTTCTACAAATCACCAAAATTGCACTTGTGTCAACTAACCTTGCCAACGATGAAGACCTGGGCTCAGTAACTTTAGCTCGCCTGAACGAGGAACAGCTAATTATGTCGTTATGTCGCGTTCCTGTAATATAGCTCCCTGAAATGTTCAATTTATCGTGTTATGAGTCATTTCCATGAAAATTAAGACTCAGTTATCCCAAATGTTGGCATACATGGGATATGTTGTCTAACATGACCCAAGGGGAATGTTACAGAATATTTGCATTCGGTGAATATTAATTACGGTAGAATAGCCGATTAGCATCAATAGATCACAATCTATTCTTGTGTTAATGGTTGTTTCTTTGAAAATTATTTTTTTGGTTCCTCATATTGCTTTGTTTCAGAAATGTCCAATACACATGTGTGCATGTCAAGCAGTACTGGTGATGTTTTGGCCGTAACAGAGGAAATATCCCCGGTTAGGCCAGCTCAATGATACCATTTTTACGTTTCGTTTCATAATCCCAACTAAACTAATTTGATGTTGTCTTAGAATAAGATTTTCTATCCAGCTCACCATTGATAGTCGGTAAAAACACTCAGCTGATAAAACTTTCAGGCCCCTAACGTTTGTTTAAAGGGTTAGTGATGTTAGTAATGTTCTTACAGAGTATTTTGGAAAATGTTGAAAGTGTATGCCTGGAAATAATGGCAATGCATGTGCAGCGATATTAGTTCCTGAACTTGTGATAGTGTTAAACCTACCAGGCCTTGGAAGGCCATTATGCTCCTTACCAAACTTTCTTTCCTATTTCCGGAACGACAAAAACTTGAGAGCTAACACTGGGCGACTTTGTAATATATTGGGGTCATCTTGACACTATTTGTATAATCCGTCAAGCAGAGGATCATGGGTAAATTAAAAATGGTGACCATGTAGGGTAAAAGAAAACGATGCCAGTTTTTGTTCAAAAGTCCTGCTTTTTTTCAGAGAAAAGTGAGCTATTTTATTTCGCGTCGGATTATTATTTCCTAATTTATCAATCTGACCGAAAATCGCCACAAGAATGCCTTTTTCGAGAATGACGTCACTGTGACGTCATCATGGCGGCTATCTTGGACTTTTTTTACATCTTCTAGTAGAGCTTGATCCAAGGGCATCGTGCGGTAAGTTTCACCCTCTAAACTCAGAGACACAAGAAAAATATTTAGGGAGGGTCAAAATGCCCCTCCCCCTACTAACACAGATCAGAAAATCGCCCTGGCCAGATAGCGTTAAATAATGAGAATGCAAGCATGGAACGAAACAACAAAGGCATAAACTTACCATTAAACTCTATAACTTTCGATCCATCCGATGTGTGTGCAACGTAGAAAACGCTACTGCAAAATACAGAAACAGAAAGGTTACCATTCTGAAAAGGCAATTAATTTCTAACCACACAACAAAAACATCACTCACGTCACTCACATCACAAGCCCCTTAAAGATGCAGAGGGGTGCGGTTGAAAGAAAAAGCAGGATTCATAAGATTTCGCGGACACTGATGGGGAGGGGCTGTACGAAAAAAAAAGAGCGTAGATGAAAGGGGGTATAAATGTTCGTGGAGTCCAATATGTGCTTAAAAAGACCTAGACTTGCAAAATGTTTAAGAGAAGGCCCGTGGGCGAGGAGGCAATGAGATATTTTTTAAAGATCTGATCTACCAATTGTCAAAGAAAAACATTTTTCGGAATATGACGTCAGTGCGATTTATCAGAGCGACCATCTTGTTTGTTTTTTTTTGTTTTTTTTGTTTACATTTTCCGCTAGCATTTGATATATTGTGGGATGATTTAGCTCCCCTCCCACCTCTTCTCAGGCCAGGATGACTTCCAAAAGTACAGGCCTCCAAAAGAAAATCCTAACCGCGTTATTCCAATTTCAGCGTGTAATGAGATAATGCAAAGGTTCCCTAATATTTCAACCACTTAAAACACAGAAAAAAAGAAATTTCAGAACGTATTCTGGCTATAGACGCTCTGATTGTTAAAATATTTTTACAGTTATTAACAAAATAAAATTTCCTTCGTTTAAGCCTAAGGAGATTAAAGATGGGTTTAATTTGATAGCTAACTTACGGCAGCTGTCTCTCGGGAAGTCACAGATGTCTCCACACTATATAAAAATCTGTGCTGTACTGGGGCTCTGAAGGGTCTGCACCGTATAGGGTAGTACTACTTGAACACGTAGTGTGTGATTTATTCAAACAAACGTGGGCCTGAATAATGTATTTCTTACCCAATCACTAGAACATTGGGTTACATATTCTCTCGCAGTGCGAACTGTATTTTTTATTTTGAGTTTGCCGCCTAAAACTGTTACCGGTAAACAACTTCAAAACGCTATGTTAAAATCATAAAAACGGATATATAACAATGGAGTTATTTTGAGCTGTACTGTTGTGACATCCCGTTTTTAATTGCAACGTCCATTTCTCGCTGAATTTCGTTTTTGAGAATGGTGGGAACGATTGTAATCTTTAGTTATGGGATATACATAATACCTGGATTATCAAGCTTACCGTGGTTTGATACTATAGGTTGTTATTTCGGCTTAAGGGTTAAGGGGCATAGCAGTTGCCTTGCAACGATTTTTTTTCCACTAAACCATATACCGGTTCTATTAAAAAATAGATGATGTTTTCCTCGTGTTGTGTCTAACAGAGAGTCGCCACTATTTTGGCGTCACGTCGCAACTCAGGAATTCGATATTATTCAGACGAGTGCTCATTCACACCCATGGCTCATTCACTCCCATGGGTTCATTCACCCCCATGGGTTAGTTTATAGGGATAGGGAGATCGCGTGCCCTTTCTATACTACTACTCTTCGCGCATGCGCAGTCGACCCAATCTACTGTGGGGTGCAAGCATGGCCCATGGAATCTCTGGTAGCGAAAACCCCAGGTCTCTCGCCCCACCCTATCCCGCGCCACACCTATGCGACCCGCTGTGCAGTGAGTAAAGCGGAGGAGGAGAAGTAGGAGGAGTCGGACACGCCAAGCATTGTACTAGGGAGATGTCATCGAACCATTAGTAAAATTGGGTTCCAAGTGAAAACTCAGAACATTTCGTCTAGTTTAGAAAAAGTTTCGATGAGCGGAGTAAAAAAATCGAACATTTGAAACAAATCATGAGTTATTTTTAAATGGTATATGCTATACCTGTATGTCCATTGTTTATATTAGATAATATAAGGTCATCATTTGTTTCCCATCCAATAGCTATGAAACTTTGGCAATATGATCAGCGCCTAGCGTAATCTTTAGGACTGTTTGAGATTGGGTTGGCAGACTAAAACCTAGTTAAAAATTTGACACATCGTATCTTCGCGATGATCAAAATACAATTGTTGAATGGGAATTGAGTCTCATATATTTATTTCTTTTAATTTCTTACCCAATAACCATAAAACTTGGACTGCCTATATCGTATGATCAGTTGTGATGTTGAGTCTAGCAGATTAAAATCCCGCATGACCCGTTTTGATGTTGAGTTTGGTAGGGTAAAATCCCGTATGATCATTTTTGATGTTGAGTTTGGCATAGTAAAATTCCGCATGATTAGTTTTGATGTTGAGTTTGGCAGAGTAAAATACCACATGATCAGCTTTGGTGTTGAGTTTGGCAGAGTGAAATCACCCATGCTCAGTTTTGATGTTGAGTTTGGCAGAGTAAAATACCGCATTATCAGCTTTGATGTTGAGTTTGGCAGAGTAAAATCCCTCATGATTAGTTTTGATGTTGAATTTGGCAGAGTAAGGCACCGTTTCCAATTATCGTTCGCGAATGAATCGTTTATTTCGTCAAATTTTCTCGAAGTCGCGATTTTCCAAGGCGCGAGGGAGTGTTTTTTTTTCTTCAAAATAAACGATTCATTCGCGATCGCTGTTCGAATGGTTTTTTTTCTGTTGGCAATCGTTTTTCAATCGAGAAAATTCTCGCAAATAAAAAGCGATATCGCGATTCAATCGCTTTTTAATCGAGAAAATATAAACGATTGAAAAAAACCGATTGAGGATTATAGCCGAAAGTAGTACGCCATTGGTTCAGCCTGACTGACCCGCATACACGTTCGAGTTTCTAACACTTCAGTCAGACTATATAAAGTTCGATCATTTTTTCTTCTTCCTTTTCCATTCTTTTGCCTAGTGTAAAACTATAGCGTGTTTTCTGTTCAGTTGGCGGTTATATAGATAAAACCGAAAGCACTTATATTGATAAAAGCACTTATATAGATAAAACCGAAAGCACTTATATTGAAAGAAATTGAAAAAAAAAAATATCTATATATATATACATAGGAATAATGGTTATGCATATAATTATAACTTCATATTTACATATATTTTGTACGGGACACAGGCCCGGATATGGTCAGATTGGGTCATTTGCACTTGCAATTTCGTCTATTATTTTGAGTATTTCTGTGTTTTAAAGCTGGTATTATTCCAGATTTCTTGTGTAGTATTTTTCGTGAACGTTTTTGGCATCTGTGCGGCTGAAATTTTGAGTTGATTCGTCAGATTTTCGCTGTACGCGTGGTTTTTTGTCCTACGATCACCATTTTCCTTGTGTAGATAGATGGCGCTGTATTGAATATAACATTGTCGTACGGGGCTTTTGAGTCTTCGAAAGCACTTAATTATTAATATATAGCGCGGGCTATTTGTAAAAATTTTCACAACTGGTTAATCCAGTAAGAGATGAAATTATATAATATTCAGTTGGTTTTTGGCTTGAGCTTCCCTTTGGAATCATTCATAGTTCATTTATCAAAATGTAAAATTAAAATAAAAAGTATTGTACATATGCGAATCCAACCGTTATATGCGATCCAATCACCATTGTGATATGTATTTGATATAAATATGAAATCACTGCCGCGAATATTCTTATAATAAATAAAATTAAATTGATGGTGATTTATTGAACTTATTCACATCTCAATAGTTTAAAAACTGTACCAAAACATGAATGGATACCCTTTCCTAATGTATGTTTTACTATAACAAAATATACATATTTAATTACACTATTTTTCACCTTAATTAACCTAGAAATTCTCGGCTGGAGGGCTAAGCTGTTCTGGGTTATCGCCATGCGCCCATTCACACCTCTATCAAGCCTGTGCCGTAATCATTCTGATAATGCAATCAACGACGAACTCAAACCCACTTATGACCTGTACCCGGTATTTACAAAAACAAGATGTTGTGTCTATAATCCTGTATTGTTTATACCAAGTTGCATGAATATATGAGGAAATTATCGAAAGTATGAAGGGAATGACTGAACATTAATACATTGTCGACTCACACGATTATTGAATAAACATGTAATTTTGTCATTTACGCTTCGCCAGAGTAAATCTGAGCGCGAACGTCACAGGAAGCATGGTACAGGAATATGTATAGATATTACCAGCATACGCCCTACTTCGGCTTGTAGGAGACTATAGATCGTGAATCATATATATTATCCGGTTATCTTACGCATTTGTACAGTATAGTATAGTAATATAGGTTTTCCATCGACAAATCCGCAACCAGCATTAAATGTAGTTCCCAGTTCGAAGATAGAGCGGCGTACGACGGCAACACGGCCTATGTGTCAGATATTACTCCGCCTCACGATACTCTCGCACCTTGAAAAAACCCGATTCCCTCGCGATTGAAGATTCGCGATCAAGAACGGATCGCGCATGGGTAAACGATTCAAAAACGATATCGCGAGAGAATGGTTTTTTTCAGAAAAGGTTCAATCGTTTTTTCTCATTTTTTTCTCGATATCCTCGCGACTGATTCACGAATGATCGTTTTTCAATCGAGAAAATTGAAGAAAAATCGCGACTGAAGAAAAAACGATTAATGGAAACGATCCCTAAAATACCGCATGATCAGCTTTGGTGTGGAGTTTGGCAGAGTGAAATCACGCATGATTAGTTTAATGTTGAGTTTGGCGGAGTAAAATATCGCATGATCAGCTTTGGTGTTGAGTTTGGTAGAGTAAAATCCCGTATGATTAGTTTTGATGTTGAGTTTGGCAGAGTAAAATACCGCATGATCAGCTTTGATGTTGAGTTTGGCAGAGTGAAATCACGCATGCTCAGGTTTTATTTTGAGTTTGGCAGAGTTAAATCACGCATGATCAGGTTTTATTTTGAGTTTGGCAGAGTAAAATCACGCATGATCAAGTTTTATTTTGAGTTTGGCAGAGTAAATCGATGTTAAAATAGTGAACATCCGATCTGTGTTCAAGTCATTTTGCATGTGTAAATTCATTTGGAGAACAAATCATTCGTCAATTCACAAAGTGGGAATTAATTCGTAACAAAAAATGATGGATTGGGTCTGACGATGAGAACATCACGATTGTAAACTGTTGACATATTTGGCTATGATTTTTTTTATTTGAGTTTATTTTATGCATGTTTGGGTGTTTGTGCTAATTGTGTTTTATGAATAAGGCTCATGAAAATTGAGCCCGAAGAATGATTTTATTTATTATTTTCTTTCTTCTGTGTGTAAGACACAAGTTGTTTAAGTATCATGTGCCGACAAGTATGGAAAGTCCCATTTGACATACTTTAGACAGGAATACCCGAAAATACCTATATGATCCGTTGCATGAGAAGGACGTACCATACATGTATCTACTACCTAAGATCCACAAAATCAAGCGAAGCTTAGATGGATTGGACAGAATTAACCCTGGAGATATTTCTAATATCAAGGTTCCTGGACGTCCTATTATATCCCAATGTAACTCGCCAACAGAAAAGGTTGGCAGGTACCTGGATTTCTTTCTTCTTCCGATTGTCAAGAGACAAGAGACGTATCTCATGGA
Source organism: Hanleya hanleyi (assembly GCA_036873755.1). Lineage (NCBI taxonomy): Eukaryota > Metazoa > Mollusca > Polyplacophora > Lepidopleurida > Hanleyidae > Hanleya > Hanleya hanleyi. The sequence goes on from JAVTVY010019120.1 coordinate 67,255, forward strand.
TACTTCGCATTTCATTAATGAGCTGGAGAAGGTATATGTACCAAAGTCGGCCTTACTTGTTACATATGATCTCACGTCACTGTACACGAATCTTAGTTTCGAGGAGATAACTGCTGCACTAGAAGCTGACCTACGGAACCACAGCGATATAACATACGACATAGAAAGGCCTCCGGTCGAATTATTGGTGGATATAACCAATCTTATCCTGCGCCACAATGAAGTTTCATTTAATGGCAAATTCTACCGACACATTGTCGGGGCGGCGATGGGGGCGGTCCCCTCTCCAGAGTTATGCGACATCGCGATCTTCAGACACATCAACCAACTATTAAACAGGCTCCCGCAACGAGATAACATCCTGTTTCATAAACGATTCAGAGATGATGGATGCATTATATATAATGGCCCGGAAAAGGAGATAGTAAACTTCTTTGATATGGCGAATACGGCACATCCACTACTCAAGTTTACGTACGAGATCTCTGATACGAATGCTACGTTCCTAGACACGGTTATTTTCAAAGGAAAAAGATTCCAGGACAACTCGACGCTGGACATCAAGTGCCACACCAAACCGACGGAAACCTACCAATACATCCACAGAAAATCAGCACATCCACAATCTTGCTTTAAGTCCTTTATTATTTAGCTAGAGGTTAGAAGACAAATATGCTGCTAAGGTTGTTCATGCTTCAACGATTAATTAGAGAAAACTCGTGTATTTATTTATTTTGCAAACATTATTAACTGTCCATCCGTCAGCTTGTTTCAACACATATTTCGTATATGGCACGTTGTGCACAACTAAAAATAAAAATATTACCCGCCCCAGCGCCCGTCCCCCATTGCTGTTGAGCAGGTAATGATAAACCAATCATCACTCTCTCGGCCCTGGGCTCTTTGGGACCTGTCCAGGACATGGGCCATGATCTCGCAGTGACGTCATCTGCAAAACAGAAAATGACTGGTCGATTTTTGGTCAGATTTTTCGAGTTTTTTATTGATGTGTTTTCTTTGCAAAAAACTGCATGATAAATTAGTCAATATTTGTCTGACGTGACAAAAAAAAACATTTTGAAGAAAAATGACAAAAAACCCATTGCTTTTCTGGTACCTCAAATGACCGCGATCTTAAATTTACCCATGATTCTCTATTGAGGCAAAGAGGCTCAAATCGACACCGATATGATAAACAAAGGTCACGGAGGGTCAGCTTTTTTTTTTTTTTATCGTTCCGGAGATAGGAGAGAAAATTTGGTGGGGGGAGGGGCATAATGCCTCCCCCCCCCCCCTCCACAGACCAGGTAGGGTTAAGCTAATTCGAACAAGGACGCAAACATTCTATATGCACGATGTGCGGCTACTGAACGTCGATTACACTAGTAGGTGAACCTCATATTGTAGGAACTTGTTCGTTTCTGAGTGGTTCAAATTTATTAGGCGTCACTGTCCTGTATGTGCGATTGGAGTGGGATGGGGCGGAGGCGCCAAAATTTTCAGGAGACCTCGTGGAAAGTCTCACACTCTGGCACAGATAATGAATGGTCCCTGAACCGGAGTATAACCTAATTTGGAGAAGAGTTTATCTCTCAATTAGTTACAGTAATCGGCTATTCAATTATGCTAAAATACCAGCTATCAGATATTCTTCTTTATAACATAGTGTTTCAGTAATATACTCTGGTGTGATAGATTCTCCATCTGTAAATCAAAATAATTGCAATGGCCTTTGGTAACAATTAAACCGGGGTTATCGCTTATCAGACGCGGTTGTTCATATCTCTAGTCTTAAAGAGCAGTAATTATTCAGGGGACGAGCATACCATTTTCGGAGAGGGCTAAACGTGTAAAACCTGCTAGTGAGATGGCTTAGGGCCATAATTTGGGATGATCGTGACACGCTGGTCCAAAGCACCAAACTTGGCACAACCATCACTTGAGGCATATAGGACAATATGAGAAGGGGTGCCCGTTGCTCTGGGCTCTGAGATGCCCTTTGGCCCCCAAAAGGGCATCTGAGGGACAATGTTGTTATTAAAAGAATAGTTAGCCTCCCAGGCCAACAGCTTCGTTATTTTTATTATCCTTCAGGTTGGCGGTCATGACGACATTACAGTGACATCATATTCCAAAACCAACCCATTGTGGACGATTTCTCGGACCGATTTTTCCAATTTTTTATTGGCGCAATTTTCTTCGCTGAAACTTCCTGGTAAATTAGTAAATAATCATTTTATTTGAGATAAAATACTTTTTAGCGCATTTGCAAAGAAAAAAAACACATTAATTTTGAAGGAATATGACGAAAACTTTTCAGTTACAAGCTAATGTCTTCCATTTTGAATCTATCCATGATGCTCTGCTCCGAGTATTATGCTACAGGCTCAAAATAACCTCAGTATCATAAGCTAAAACTGCGCTAAGTAACAGCTCTTAACATTCGTAATTTTTTAGCACCAGGGAAAAGTTCTCCGAGAAGGGAGTGGGGTGCACGTGGCTAAAGCCACCTAAATCAATTAGGTTTACACAATCGCCTGAATAAAAGGAAACAATCGCTCCTTATTCTTGTAAAACTTGACAGTTCAGCTTTCCCTCTCGTGAAATGGAAAATAAGATGGAAATGCTCAAGGCTGGACAATTTAGTTTTTCTGGGTATTCTTGCATTTACCAGGTTTGTCTTCACAGTTCCTGAGCTAGCGTATCTAATTCCGCTTAAGCCGGCGCTAGGGGCTGTGTGGATACTTCATAGTCTTCACATGAACCGCTGCAATAAAAGTGCGGCTAAGATACTAAGGCTACGTCGGAGAATCCACCGTATTCTTGGGTCTACATGTGAGGTGCAGAGGGAAGATTTCCCGTGGAGTCATATGGTTTCTGTTTAGTCGCCACTTGCTTATCGCTTCAATTTCAATCTTTCTACTTCCAAGTTTGAGAGATGAAAAGCTGAATTAACAAGTGTTACACGGGCCGGGGACTCGTGTTTAGTTCTACACTTCTTTGTTTGTTTATTTGTGGCTGCAGTATATAGCAGCAGTTTTGGATGGGATGGTACGAAATTGAAGACCGAAGAGTGTGAGGGTGAACCTAAAGAGAAAAATCTCAAAAAGGACATCTTACGCCTGTTAGAGGCCGGGATGTTTTTCTGGAAGGTCGTGAAATTACGTCCGGATAGCTAAAATTGCTATATGTTCAGAGAAAAGCCGCTAAAACCAAGAAGAAATCGAGAGGGCATGCAACATAAAATTTACAAGTTGTAGCACTGGTCTACATATTGCCATTGAATGGCCACAGCTTATGGTCGAATGTTCATGGGAGTTTGTCGGTATGGCTGTGGGATTACCAAGGGTGAAAATAGGGGACTGCAGTCTTTTTTTTTCATCAAAAGGCTGTCAAACATATTCAGGATACATGTAGCTAATGGATACGAGAGAGTGAATATAGACGAAGGAAAAGGCTCGTAAAGTGCATTTAACGCCCATTGAGAGACAGGAACATGGAATTCACATTAAAATAACGTGTACTTCTATTCATCACTATTGACATGACTGGAAGTGCTAGGACGATTTCAGGTTCAGAGGCAGATTGCTGAAGGGATGTAAAACTACATCTAATATATTCCGCTGGGTGCCAAGACCATTACATTTACATGTGCATGGTTCAGCACCCGTGCATTACTCTTGCGCATTATTCTTCAAAATTGGTGTATTTTTCTACCTACAACTGCCCAATAATTTTTTATATCACATCAGATGATTATTTACTAATTTTCAAGGCAATTTAGGCGAAGAAAATTGCACAAGTAAAAAGTTTGAAAAATCGATCCGAAAAATCGTTAATGAAATGGCTTAGTTTTATAATATGACGTCACTGTGACATCATCATAGAGGCCATCTTCAATTTTGTTACATTTTCTGGTAACACTGGAACCAAAGATATAATGTGATAAGTTTCAGCTAACGAAAAGATAACGAAAATAATGAGGCTATTGTGAAGCTATTTTCTCAATGACAATATTTCCCCTTAGATGTCCTTGGGGGCAGAGGGGGCGTTACACGGTCCAAAGCAATGGGTACCCCTTCTGATATTGTTATGTATGCCTCAAGTGATAGATGTGTCAACTTTGGTGCTTTCGACCAGCGTGTCACGATCTTTTTGCTGAGTCACCTCACTACTTCTAATAATTCAATTCTATTTTCTTTCTCGTCAGTGAGCTCATTAGACGGCTGATCAAATCAAGGAACAGAACCATACTTTCTTCGTGCTGAAAGATGAGAGGAATCAAGTAGGTATCATTCTATAGTAGAAGTCAACGAGCACATTGATTTATTATATTATTTCTGTAAATCTTACTCTCACAAGTCGTGGAGAAAGGCGCTGGTGAAAATGTCACGCTGGTGTTTCCGTTGTACGTGAATCAAAACGAATTCTGGAAATGCTACTTCATATACATGGTGTTATGCACAGAACACTTAGCACCTTCGTTACATTGATTATTTTAACATACAATTCAGACTAACATCAACCCTACCTGGCCTTGTGGGCACTTTCCGTCCCCCCCCCCCCACCCCCACACTGCTGGTTGTTTGCTCCTATCTCCGGAACGGCTCAAAATTGAGAGCTGAAACTCCGTGACTTTTCAGACTATCATGTTGGGATCATGTTGAGCCTATTTGCATGACCCTCCGCGTAGAGGAGCATGGGTAAATTCAAAATAGCGGCCATGTGGGTACCAGAAAAGTGATGTTTTCCTCAGAATTTTGCAAAATTTTAGATTTTCTGTATGGAAAAATGGGTAAGACCTATTTTATTTCATATCAGATTATTATTTACTAATTTACCATGCAGTTGTTGCGAAGAAAAAAACAAAAATAAAAAAAATCGAAAATTCTGACCGAAAAATCGTCCAAAAATGCTCGTTTTGAATATAGCGTCACAATGACGTCATCATGGCGGCCTTCTTGATTTTTTTTTGTACATTTTCTCGAAGAGCTTGTCCCAAAGATATAGTGTGATAAGTTTCAGCCCTCTAGTCTTAGCGATTGCGAAAATATATAGGGTGCACTCCCCCACCCCCAGGCTGCGGTGTACCCTGAGTCGCCCAGGTCAGATAGGGTTAAAGGAGTAGATCACGTTCATGTCCACGCGCCTATGGATCCATAACATGGGCATGTTTGGAATTATTCAGAGCAGGTTGAATTGTCTAACAAAAGCATCCAGACATGACATATTGGGATAGAAACGAAATATTGATATGTGCCACAACACAAACAGTAGCCTCTACAAAGTGAAATATCTCCAAAAAAAATGTGGGCCTGTAATATTCAACCCTGCGGGCCGCGAAGAGCACTCCTTAGGCTAGATATTGTGCTATTGGTTCCCCCAAAGATTCATACCAATTGAATTCAGCAAAAAAGGCAGCCTTACAAATGCCTTGGAGATGATCCCCATGAGTGTACACGCCTTACCGGTCGTCTAAAAATAGCAAAAACCGCCATGATTCCTTCCCATAGTGCAATGCGAACCACGAGTAAACTTTTGCATCACGCATGCTGTAAGTATAGGCATGGACTGAAAATTGCTGAAAAAGTTTCTTTCAAAGTATTTTTTACGTGATTTATTTTTTCAGATTCCTTTCATTCTGGAACAATTCAGTGATATTTCAGGTCCCCGTGAGTTTCTGATACCGTCTATAAACAAACTTATGACGGTGATTTTTCTGGGGCCCATGTTGAAGGCATTGCTGTATCTGAATCTTGCTCCTGAAAAGTGGGCAATAACTCTTTTTTTTTGGTCCCTTTCAGACCACCGGCAACTGATGTATTTCCCCATTTCTACCTCAATTCCTCTCACCCCTACCCCCTTCCTGAATAAGGCTTAAAAAGCTCCATTTACCTTATAAAATGTTGCCATTTAAATATAGTATTGTAACCTCTCATTTTTATTTCATATTTCTCAAACATTATATACATTCTGTTTCATATCGTAAATTAAAGAACATTTGTCTTTGGGAAATCATTATAATAAGCTCTAAACTTGGTACAGGGTGCATACACAGATTATGCAATATTTCTGCAGACAGAATGTTGACTTCAGGTTTTATTTCACGATTTGTCTTATCTTAGCCTAACAAGTTGTTGCTGAAAGTTTAAGCACATTCTGACTTTTAAAATTGAACGACATCTGCTCCCTTAATCGATTAGAAGCTTATCCTGTTCATAGATTTTCTGTAAATCCGGATCAGTAAGATTTTATACTATACGCCCAATACTCAGACGATATATCCATCGCTTGGAAGGTCTCTGTACTTGCAGCTCTCAGATCCCATAAAAGATATCACAACGACATCTGGCATTTTCAGTGAGACACACCTTGAAGACATCCTTGTTAATAGGAACTCTCCGTATACTGTAGAAAAAGGTTTCAGTGGCTGGAGGATTGAGGATTGTTGAAAAGCATAGTAATTTGTCATTAGACTTTCTCTTTAACAACAGCTGGAAAGTTAAATATAAATTTATATATCACAGCCAGTTTTCATGATTAAAGCTCATTAGGCTGTTCCCCATAGTCAAATGTTCTTTAATTTAACCTTGGAGAAAAGCATACGAGTTAGTAGCAACTTCAAACAATGACCGAATTTTAGAATTGTTCGTTAGCTCAAATATTTCAAGTTTTATAGCACAAAATGTGACATGTTTAATCAAATTAAGTTGCCTAAATCCGTACCTGTCGATACATATATGGTATACATGATACTTAGTTAAATGCCCCAGTTTCGATGTAATTAAGGAAAACACAGAGGGTGTCCACATTTTCTGTGAATGGACCTCGAGTCCTTAAACAAGTTGAATGGATACATGTAGCGTAACGTGGATATAACAAAGCACTTCTCGTCCTCATATAGAATATACAGTGCATATGTACACTCATATATTTCTATATATTGTCTATCTACATGTAATTTATATATGTGAATTTTCTAAGGAAGGTAGTAACTTTTTCCCCTACAACACTTGTTGTGAGAGATTTCTTCAGCGATTAGATAACGTTGCCTATGGAGCATAACATGGGGAATTTTGAATATTCGAAAACCGACTGAATTAACTAATATTAATGTCCAGACATCTTATAATAGGATAAAAGTAAACAATAGTTTGATATCAGCATAACAGAATCATTTATTTATATTACCAGTCGCTTTAAAATGAAATAATTTTGGGCCTATAAGATCTCTCGGTTGTACGGCAAAGAATGCTAAGTGGGCTTGAAGTACCCCCGATTTTATCATTATTCCCTGCTGCTCCAAAGGTAACTTTACTAATGCCTCAGAGATGGATCCTAGAATATAATCGCCACCCGCACCCCTCCAAAACATAGGACGAGAAAGGGTGAATTTATCTGTTTTCTTCCTTTCTTGCTATTCAGAAAAAAGTATACACAGTAAAAAATAATTTTCTTGCAAATTTCTTGAAATGTCTTAGATTTTCTCGAATTTTTTAAATAGGAAAAATACATTATTCCCTCTGTGATACAATGTTTAGAAAGTTTCGAACAATAATTATTATGACGTTTTGGGGGATAGCTTCTGGCAGTTATTGGGCATTTCCAAAGTTTATAAATCTGTTTCAATGTGTGTCTTGTCAGTAAGATCTGATTTTTTTCTCAAACGAGAAAAAATAAGAAAAACCTTCCAATTTCTTGAAATGGGAGACTGACAAGAATTATTTTCTTACAATTTCTTAAAATTTTGAGAAAATTTAGGTAACAATTCTTGTCAGTCTCCCAATTCAAGAAAAATCATATCTTACTGACAAGACAAAAATTGAAACAGATTTATAAACTTTGGAAATGCTCAATAACTGCCAGAAACTATCCCCCAAAACGTCGTAATAATTATTGTTCGGAACTTTCTAAACATTGTATCACAGAAGGAATAATGTATTTTTCTTATTTAAGAAATTCAAGAAAATCTAAGAAATTTCAAGAAATTTGCAAGAAAATTATATTTTACTGTGTAATCATGTTTACGAATATTGGCAATCCATAGATATAAAAGGAAAAATACCAACGCACTCCACCGAGAGGTCGTGAAATCCGTATGAGAAACGACCCGTAAACCACAATTTCAAGCAACCCCCCACACACACACAGGCTGATTCCCTGCGGACATAACCCTTCCCCCTTCTGAAACCTGTTTTTTTTCTACAAATGTAGGCCTTTACCAACGAAAACTGGTCTCATTATACACACCGGTATACCCAATTGCAAGTATATCCTCCCCATTGAGTGTTAAATGAACCTAATAATATTTTACTCTGTTTCCTCGCCATCATACCTATCTTGAAGTTTCGATTACATGCGTCTGGTCCGTCGTTCATCGTTCAGCCGTCGTCCATTGAAGAATATTAATCCAAAGACCTATTACATATTCCATAGAACAGCATTAGCACCAAAATCAAAAACACAATCATATTATACATAAACATATGCAAGATTCCTGCAAGAAAGAAGCGGTCAACAGTTCTCAATGATACCGGCAAGACATCATGATGTTCCAAAAATATCAAATCCGTATCGCTGATCTGTATCCTTAATCCATATGATATTCGTTGCAAAATCGTCATCTAGAGAATGATGTATCTGTCACGCTTTGAATGTGGAGGTTCATACTAACCCCTTGAGGATATTGAATTACGTGTGTTCAAGGCATTCTGACGCAAGTTCTGAGTGGTGGTGGAATACTCCCATTGGCCACACTGTTTCGACAAAGTTTAGTGGCATTTTGGCCTGATCGGTTTGATAAATTATAGTGGAATGACATTGACAAATATGATTTACATCACACCCAAAGCGCTTTGCATGATACAAGTTTAGGTAAATTGTATCAGAAGGACCGTTTCATCACTGAGTAAAGATATTCCGACTTCTTTATTGTAGGCGAATTGGCCTCATCAAAGTTCTCTGTCTCGGACTTATTGTGTGCATCGTCTGGAGGACTGTTAGAGAGTGGGATCTCCTTCACTTGTACCCGACTGTACCGGCCAATCGAACAGAAGAGCTTAGACATTCAACAATGTATACGGGAACAGTTCCTAACAACGGTTCAACCGATTTAGATAAGAGTTCCTGCACACGATTTAAGCATTTCGTTTTCATTAAAGTACACAAATGTGGCAGCGACACAATTACTGACATTCTATTCCGGGTGGGCATGGCAAACAATCTCACTTTCGTGTTGCCAAGAGAAGCGTGGCACATTTCAATTTACCAGGACACGAATTGGACCAAGATTTTTATACTTCCCCCGGGAAAATCTTTCGACGTGTTGGTTATGCATGCTGTTTACGACCGCCCTCTCTTGAGCAAGCTAATGCCCGAAGATACTACATACTTGGCTATTGTGAGAGAACCTCTGGAACAAACGAATTCGGCTATTTATTATTTTTTTCTTAAACAAATCCCAGGTGATAATAAACTATCCACGTTCTTGAGTAATCACAAGAACTTTACCAGGTATGAGAGATTGCTCATCAATGGAATGTCCTACGACTTAGGTTTGGCAAAAAACTACTTCTACAACGAGACAAAAATTAAGGAACATTTAGAAACGTTGGATAAAGAATTCAAATTAATCATGGTGATGGAAAGAATGGCAGAATCTCTGATACTTTTAAGGAGATACCTGTGTTGGGAAATTGGGGATATTTTGTTCATTTCCAAAAATGTCGGCAAAAGGAAACAGGCGATCAATGTAACCGAATCAGAGAAAAAGATACATAAGCAGTTAGCTATGGCAGACTATATGCTCTACGAGTTTAGTGTCCAACGACTACAAAGACAATTAGATTTGGAGGGACAAGATTTTTGGGAAGAGGTTTCTCTCTATAAGACATTTCTGAACCAATTAAACGAATATTGCCACAAAGGTGAGACTTTCATAATCCCAGAATCAAAATGGAACAAAGTTATCATTGTCTCAAGAGAACGGTGTAAGAACATGTCACATGGTGTCCTCAGGATGATAGAATTAGCAAAAATGTATCAGTACCCAGAACTTAAGAGTGAAGAGGCAAAACTCGATCTCCATCGACCTAATTTTGAAAAAGGAGAAATGGAACATATTGGGAAGACAATATAGGCCAGATGGTGTGGCGCGATGTTGTCAGGAAACGATATGAGCCAATACCGCGGCACGAGGAGGAGGGAATTTGGCTTAATGTCACACTCAAGTTTGTTTCACTCATATGGTGACAGTCAGTTTGGTTGGTGGAGGAAGCCGGAGTACCCGGAGAGAACCACCGCCCTTCGGCAAGTAGCTGACAAACTTTCACACATGGACCAGCTGGGCTCGAACCCGTGCCGGTTCAGC
>JAVTVY010019121.1:0-82143 GCA_036873755.1 Hanleya hanleyi
CGTCTAGTCCGTCATTCATAATCAAGCCGTCGTCCATTAGAGAATATCCGCGTCCATAATCCAAAGACCTATTCCATTTTCCGCATAACAGTATTAGCACCAAATTCAAAAAGACAATCATAGTATACATAAACATAGGCTTGTTTCCTGCAAGAGAGAAGCGGTCAACAGTTTTCAATGATGCCGGCAAGACATCATGATGGTCCAAAAATATCAAATCCGTATCGCTGATCAGTATTCTTAATCCATAATATTCGTTATAGAGTCGTGATCTAAAAAATATGTATCTCAGTCACGCTTTGATTGTGACATAGGGCAAGGCGTCCTTGACAAAGAGTCATTGTACAGTGACATACATGTAGGGCAATGCGTCCATGAGGAAGAGTCCTTGTACAGTAAGATAGGGCAAGGCTTCCTTGATGAAGAGTCTTTATACATTGACATAAGGCGGATTTTACGTAAAACTATACCACTTTCCGTCAAATTGTCCGTCTCACCGGAAAATGACGTTTGTAACATTCAAAATGTTTTTAAAAACTGACTCTGTGTCTTGCACTGTGTTTGCTAAACCCACAAATGTTGTGTAATGTATGTATATCTGAATATAAACAGTTTTACACTGCACATTTCTTATCTGTAGTATAATAGAGACAGAAATGTAAATGTTTCTAATGTCATTTGTTCTAATGTTATATGTCCGTCCAACTTTTTTTACAATATTCACCACAAAACAAATGTCAATTAAATTATTCAATTAAAGATTCAGAATGGTACTAGCATGACCTTAATGAAATATATGTACCCTTGCCAGTGTATTAAATACCAATACATTCATACTATGAGCGTTTGAAAAATGTTTCTAATGTCATTTCCGTCCAACTCCCGTGACAGAAATGACATTAGAATTTTTTTGAAAAGGCCCAGTATTACAGCATGGGCGATGACATACACTGACAATGGTACAGATACATCAATATGCTTGGCCTAATTCCACTGAGCATATGCAAGCGCTTCTGTTATAAGAAATTCACCTGGTCGAGGTGCTGGCTCCCATAATTACATCAACACTACAAAACAACATGGCCCGCCACCTGACCGAGGTGTTAGCTCCCATAATTACATCAACACTGCAAAACAACATGGGTCGCCACCTCGCCCAGGTGTTATATCCCATAATAACATCAACACTGCAAAACAACATGGGCCGCCACCTGACCGAGGTGTTAGCTCCCTTAATTACATCAGCACTACAAAACAGCATGGCCCGCCACCTGGCCGAGGTGTTAGCTCCCATAATTACATCAACTCTGAAAAACAACATGGCCCGCCACCTGACCGAGGTGTTAACCCCCATAATTACATCAACACTGCAAAACAACATGGCCCGCCACCTGACAAAGGTGTTAGCTCACATAATTACATCAACACTACAAAACAACATGGTCCGCCACTTGGCCCAGGTGTTATATCCCACAATAACATCAACACTGCAAAACAACACGGCCCGCCACCTGACCGAGGTGTTAGCTCCCATAATTACATCAACACTGCGAAACAACATGGCCCGCCACCTGACCGAGGTGTTAGCTCCCATAATCGTCAGCACTGCAAAACAACATGGCCCGCCACCTGACCGAGGTGTTATCTCCCATAATTATATCAAGACTGCAAAACAACATGGCCCGCAATCTGACCGAGGTGTTAGCTCTCATAATTAGATCAACACTGCAAAACAACATGGTCCGCCACCTGGCCCAGGTGTTATATCCCATAATTACACCAACACTGCAAAGCAACATTGTCCGCCACCTGGCCCAGGTGGTTTGTTGGTTATGCTCTGTATAAATTAAGGAAAATTAAACAGTACCTACCCGTTCATGCACGACCAACCTTCTATAATTGCTTTATTTTGCCACATTTGGATTATTGTTCGACCATTTGGGGTCAATGTAATGTTAGCCACTGGAACGTTTACAGGCAAGAATCGCCAGAACAATTCTGGATGCTAACTTTTTTACACCAAAATCGGAACTATTTTCTCGATTACGGTGGATGTCGTTTAGAAAACGAGTTTATTACAACCAGGCAATACAAATGTATAAAATGTTAAATGAACTGTCGCCAACTTATATGCATGTCTAGATCCAGCTTGTCAAATACTCAGTACATACCACGGCACAGAACAGAATATTTTAAGCGCAGTTTTGCCTACGATGGGCCTAAAATATGGAACCAGCTTCCCGAATCTTTAAGAAATTTAACTAGTTTGTCATCTTTTAAAACTAATCTTAGAAAACATTATACAGATTTTAATTAAAGCTTATACGTTTACTCCTCTAGTCTATAAATAGTCATATGTATAACCATATTTCGGTATTATAAGAGCAGTTTCAATTTAATGTATCAATATATTAATTTTTCATTAATTGGTACCTCTACTTCCATTTAACAGTATTTAATATCTAGAGCTGTATATTTTTATTCATTTTATTTATTATTGTTATTATTATTATTATTATTATATCCCATAATTACATCAACACTGCAAAACAACATAGTCCGCCACCTGGCCCAGGTGTTATATCCCATAATCACATCAACACTGCAAAACAACATAGCCCGCCACCTGACCGAGGTGTTAGCTCCCATAATTACATCAACACTGCACAACAACACGGCTCGCCACCTGGCCGAGGTGTTAGCTCCCATAATTACATCAACACAGCAAAACAACATGGTCCGCCACCTGGCCCAGGTGTTATATCTCATAATCACATCAACACTGCAAAACAACATGGCCCGCCACTTGACCGAGGTGTTAGCTCCCATAATCATCAACACTGCAAAACAACATGGCCCGCCACCTGATAAAGGTGTTAGCTCCCATAATTACATCAACATTACAAAACAACATTTCCCGCCACCTGGCTGAGGTGCTAGCTCCCATAATTACATCAACACTACAAACCAACATGGCCTGCAATCTGACCAAGGTGTTAGCTCCCATAATTGCATCAACACTACCAAAAAAAACATAGCACGCTACCTGACCGAGGTGTTAGCGCCCATAATTACACCAACACTGCAAAACAACATGGCCCGCCACCTGACCGAGGTGTTATATCCCATAATCATCAACACGGCAAAACAACGTGGCCCGCCACCTGACGGAGGTGTTAGCTCCCATAATTACATCAACATTACAGAACAACATTGCCCGCCACCTGGCCGAGGTGCTAGCTCCCATATTACATCAACACTACAAAACAACATGGCCCGCCACCTGACCGAGGTGTTAGCTCAGATAATTACATCAACACTACAAAACAACATGGTCCGGCACCTTCCCGAGGTGTTAGCTCCCATAATCATCAACACCGCAAAACAACATGGCCCGCCGCCTGGTCGAGGTATTAGCTCCCATAATCATATCAACGAAATGTACAGGACAATTATTCATTAGTTGGAAAAGAAAACAAACGACCCACACAAACCCACTGTCGATGACCTATGCCTATGAGAATGTCCTCTGGTGGTAAATGAACTTTTTGAATAATGTGTGTTGTTGCATTCATAATTGTGTAATCTGAGGAAAATCAAAGAAAAAATATAGGTCTGTGTGCATTTTTTAGCTGTAGACATCGTTAAATGGACTGACCCATGCTCCATTTGATAACCCAGAAAACATAGGGAATAGCCCTGGTTTTAAAGCATATTCATGAAAAAATCATATAAATAGTATTTAACGTTTTCTTATATTCTGACCGTTTGAAAATAATCACCATGTCTATCAAAATTTATCAAATTGGTTGAATGTTTCTGTGCAAAGTTCTCTAGGAGACTTTTAAATGAAATCCCCATCTCTTAATCTATCAAAGGCAGATAACCTACACTGGAAAAAAAACAGACAAAAACATGGAAAATGCAGGCCTCAATTTAAGGTGGTAACCTGTTTTCAGGTTGCCTGGAGGTTGCCATATGAAAAATAGTGGTAACCTATTTTCAGGTCCCCATAATTTTGACCAATAATATGACATTAGGTTGATAATTATGCAATAGGTTCCCACAGCTTACCCTTGTAGAATTCATGGTAACCTGTTGAGAGGTTACCATCAGCACACCTTAAAGTGAGGCCTGAAAATGGCTGCCAAAGCCCAAAACCACCACCGGACTACCTCAAACCAATCTAATCTGCATGACGCCAACAACCCACTTTTATAGCAACTAAACAATGTTTATTCCGTACGTAGTAAATTGAAGAGCAATCTACTATTCCTGGATGTTCTACGGATCCACTTGGAATAAATAGTCTACAACTCCAAGCACACATGAATGAATACATTATGAATTATACATTTATGAATACATACCCTTTCTGTTGCTTTCTTCTCATTAACGTCCTCGGAGAGTGTTTGAAGAGAGAGACACCAGAGGGCCAATACTGGCACAAATACCAGCACTAACATCTTGATCAACTGTCTGCGCTTTCCGTGGTCAGTCAACGATTCACCTCTGTAATCCTCTGTCCCAACATAAAATCGTTACAGCAGTTAGCAATAATACTAAACAGGCTGAAGATAAAATATAAATGCCATTGAGGCCTATCAATGTCCTGTTCCAATTGTTGGACAAGGCTTGACATATTGTGTCCATGTCTTTCAATCAATTGCATCTCGAAAATGTATCAGGTGTCAATGAACGACTATCATGCCGCAATATTTGAACGATCTTCGTGCTTTATGTCATAAAAAACCTAGGCGCAGTTAATTGATAATCGCTTGGACTGAGTTGAAGAATAAGTGATTATTAAGTGATATTCGTTTCTCAGACATTTGAAACTAAGAAATTTGAAACAAAAAAATCACGAGTAAAGGGATTATTAATTAATCAGCGCGGAGAGTTATCTCTCCTGATCCGGTGACGTCAATTCCGGGCCAAAGGTCACGTCCGGGTTGAAGGTCACTTCCGGGTCAAAGGTCAACTTCGGTGGTGAAGCAGTCACTTCCGGTTCAGGCATCCGCGGACAGAAAGTAGTCCCATGTCGAGGGCCATGAAATACGCGGGTTGTCGCTTCGTCTGAATCTTTGGGAATGTCCGGTCATCTCTGGGAATATCCTGAGCGGTAAGAACCCAGGAAATATTCTAGAACGTTCGTTGTGGTGTATGGTGTTGAGGGGATGCGCGTCCCCCCCGCCCCCCCCCCCTTCTCTCTCTGTATCATACCCATGCAAGTAGGTGAAATATTCAATAATCATGACCCATATGTGCTGTACGATGCTATAGGATCAGTGCGGTCCCGGTATCGAGATTTTCGTGTCCTGCGGTTTCACAATTTGTTTTACAATTTGGAAAGAAACAAAATGGCGGCTCTTAATTGGCATCTCCGGGAATGCATGTTTGGGGTAGGAGTATTGGGGTGGTCATACTTTTACTTATGGATTTTACTGTGGGGTGTTGGTACTTGTTTTTTCTGTCTCACGCTCTAGAAGGCGATGGATGGGGTTTGATGACCATGGAGTGACTTTCGCTGAAAAGTTATCGTGCGCATGTGCAGTGAATAGGCAGATCTGGGGTGGACGTTTTGGAGTCGAGGTGAACCAGCCGTGGCGATAAGCGTGTGCATTGAGGAGTAGTGAAGAGAGGAGAATTTCGGAGGTGCTGACTATGCCCAGGCACTTCAAGGTTACATGCGTAGCAATACTTGCAGCGTGAGAAGAAGAATCCCAAGCAATACACTGACGCCTATCTTAACGCCTTAACGCCTATCTTGGCGCCTTAACGCTTATTTTAACGCCTTAACGCCTATCTTAGCGCCTCAACCTCCTAGCATAACGCCTTGACGCCAAGATACAGACAGATGAGAGAAAGAAAGATCAACTGGTTCACAAGTTTTCATATAGTTTATTCTCATCAATGGTACATCATACCCAAGCTGGGGGAGCCGCGTTGGGTATGTTCACACCTCAGGTATGCACTTGCCCGATCAGAAGCCGCCATTTGGCGCTACCTCTGTCATAGTTCTCCCCCCCCCCTTCCTCTCAACCATGGGACCACGTAGGTCGACTAGAGGGGCTTTCCCCACATTTTTAGCTCGACAGTTCGTTGTTTCGCATTTTCTTCCCGGAAAATCCTAGTTTTACATCCGCTCCGCCAGTCACTTGACTGGAGGTGACCTCTTCACGTTGCCATGGCAACTCCTTAACCGGAAATGACTTCCACCGGACGTGACGTTATCACCGGAAGTGATGTCACAAGCCACCTCGATATACCAATCCCAACAAACGTAAGAGGTTCCTGTTCTATATACTGCTATCTTTATTTATGATAGAGACAACC
Organism: Hanleya hanleyi; assembly: GCA_036873755.1. Lineage (NCBI taxonomy): Eukaryota > Metazoa > Mollusca > Polyplacophora > Lepidopleurida > Hanleyidae > Hanleya > Hanleya hanleyi. The sequence goes on from JAVTVY010019121.1 coordinate 6,337, forward strand.
AAATACAGAGAATATGTCGTCATCAGAGCAGCCATTGTAAAACTTTACCCATTCTCTGGTAATGCCTAACTCTGGTAGTGCCCAACTCTGGTAGTGCTTAATTCAAAGATATAATGTACACATTTTCAACTTCTTAGCCTCAGATTTTACGAAATATTCAGCGAGATGCAGCGGAATCAGGAATTATACGGTTATATATGGCAGCCCATTCTTTTGGGGGACTTCGCATTTTCTGAATGTATAACGTCATAGCAAGTTTATGTGAAAGAACGGTGATCATTTTCTGAGCAAGAGTTTTATCTTACCTGCCGTTTTGTTGTTCTTCTTATCCATGTTATCGGTGTCTTTTAAGTCATTCTGAAGGATTTGAACACTCGACATGGAGGCGCGATTTCTCCTCGCGTGCTGTATTGCCAAATCTGAAACAATTCAAATGTAAACTAACAAACACGTCACGTGGTATGAGACCCATTTCGCAAGCTCGCTTGCTCCATTTCCTAACAATTGTAACGTGAGAAAGCACAAAGATAAAGCTGAGACGACATTATAAGGGAGTGAGATGATGGGGAAACGAGACAGCCATGGGGATGGAGAGCTAGAGGGCGAGATTGGACAGCAACCTTCACTATCGTTATATTTAGTTTTAATTGTTATATATTTTGTGATTTAAGCTATAATGCTTGGAAATCAATGAATTGAAAAAAGAAATGTACAATGGAATATAAAGCATTGTATTGATGGACCGCGAAATCCGTATCAAGAGCAATAACGACGTCTAATATTTTCTGGATGTCAGTTTTGAAGAATTTATACGGTGTACGCTTCATTCTAAAAGTAACATATTATATTATAGGTTTTATAGAAAATAATCCATCAAATAGATGTCATTGATATCCGCTTGCGCCAAGAAACTTCATAGTCGAGATAAATTTTGCCATTGGCTTAATATTCACCTGAATTCGCCTGAATCCTAAGCACGGGGGTCATTCATTAGTTCCGCATTTAACACGGCACGCCTCTAAGACAGGGAATTGTATTAACCACAGGCTTGTTTTCCTGAACGCCAACACGGTCTGCTTATAGACAGGTATACATATAGGGCCTATATTACAGGAGGTAGGTAAGTAGTAGATAAAGTTGATCTGACCGCACATTGACCTAAACAATTTGCATATTGTACCCGGATGTAAAGGTCAATTTCACTATAGTTCCGGCACTTCCGGTCACGTGACCGGATGTGGCCTTTGGTGCATGTATTCCTCCGCGGTGCTGCGGTCGATTCCGGTTCCGGGAACAAGCCTTCGCGAAGAGAAAGTAGTCTCGAGATTTCAAATACGCGGGTTTTCGTGAGAATCATCTGGAATCTGGAACATCTGATCTGGGTAAGTAGCGCTGGATGGACGTTTTGAGGTCGAGCTGGGCCCCTAATGATCCGATTGGGTCGAATGAGGTATCAATGTGAAGCATAATTGAGGGAGCATCCCACAGGAGGGGTAAGACGTGAAACTGGCGTCATTCTGCGTATGCGCAGTAGACAAAGGGTATGGAAATAGACGTTTTGGGACCGAGAGGGGCCACTATTGGTCTGATTGAGTCGGGTGAGGTATCAATGTGAAGCATAAGGGAGGGAGCATCCGACGGGATGGGTGAAACGTGGAACTGACATTCTGCGCACGCGCAGTACACAAAAGTTATGAAAATGGACGTTTTGGGGTCGAGGTGGGCCCCTAGTGGGCCGATGGGGTCGAGTGAGGTATCAGTGTGAAGCACTCGTGAGCGAGTATCCGATGGGATGGGTGTGACGTGGGACTGACGTCATTTTGCGCAAGCGCAGTAGACAAAGGGGCATGGGAATGGATGTTTTGGATCGCGGTGGGCCCCTAGTGGTCCGAATGGGTCGTGGTAGGTGTCAAAATGAAGCGCTCCTCCAGGGTGATCCAGTCATGGGTGGGTGCATGTAAAATTAGAATTTTTTCTGAAAATATAAAAAGCCGAACACGGATTTTGCCCCTACAATAGGTAAAACCCCTACCAACCACGTCTAGTGGGTTAATATCGGTCCCCGGCTTATCGGGGCCTGCCGATAGAGGCTGGGTCGGTGAGTGGGTGTATGTAAAATTAGGATTTGTCCCGAAAATATAAAAAGCGGAACACGGACTTTAGCCCTAAAATAGGGAAAACCTGTATCAACCAGGTCTAGTGGGGCTAATATCGCTCCCCGGCTTATCGGGGCCTGTCGAGAGAGGCGCTAGTGGGGCTAATATCGCTTCCCGGCGGATCGGGACCTGTTTCAGAGAGTTAAGAGGCGTCTACGTGCCCTTTTGAACCTATCGTTGAGGCCCAGCAAGAGTTATCTGCCCCTGAATACGACTGTATTTGTGCTTCAGTTACTTCAATGTTAATTGAGGTGTCCGGGAAAATGCAACAAGAGTTATCTGTCCCTGAATACGACTGTATATATCCTTCAGTTACTTCAATGTTAATCTCCCTGAATGCACGTCATCAAACATGGCCCCCGACAATATCGTCAGCTTACGCTCCTTTTCTCCACTCGTCGTCTTCATGGTCTTTACCCGCGCCTCGAACTCTATAGTCTTTTCACTCCACCTGTTGCTCTTTTAACTTGCCATCTTCCTTCCTCGTCAAAAGTTTGTGCTGGAATATTCGCTTTTACTCCAGAAACATGTACTTTGTCTGTGATCTCATTGGCTCTCTATTTTACTGCAGTGCTCTTGCGTTGTTTTCTGGGCATTTATTGATTACATTTGGCCTCATCCTAGGCCACTGGTTGGCCACTTTCCCAGTCGCCTCATTGACTGGCCTATACCTGATTGGTTAAAATTACAATCTCACATGTCTGTTCAAGCATTGGGCCTTGACGGCCACTTGTTTATGCTTGTAACCTATTGTACAGAAAACACACAAGAGAGGGTTTTGGGTGAGATCTCGCATTTTTTTTTATTCAAGAACAACAGTAAAAGACAACAACAACGTGAGAACAACCACGTGAAAACTGAAGCCCAGAACGGGGCTTGTACATTGGAATGGTCAGAACTTAAGCCCAGAACGGGGCTTGTACATTGAAATAATTTGTGGCCCAGTCATACACCAGTGCATCTCGGTCCTCGGCCAGGGGGTACTCGTCAAACATCTGCACGATGGTGGGTAGCGTTCGTCCCCGGCAACGGTGGTAGAGGTAAAACAAGCAGTACTGGCCGCAGACGCTACTGGTCAGGCCTTCCAACGCTTGACTGTTCCAACACCAGGTCTGTGTGCCGTCGTTCATGAAGTCTGTTAAATCGGTATGGAGGGATGGCAGGCCGTACGGATCGAAGTATTCGCCCTGTTGTTCTGTCAAGTACACGGCCACCCAATGTTGACCGGACCGATCCATCGAGTCCGTGCTGAGGACGTAGGCGGCGGGATACACACGGTCTAATGGGAACACATCTCGGGCAAACACCCCTTGGAACACCTCCAGCACGGTGGTAATCTGGTCTGTATCCATGCTAAGAGGCGTAATCACACAGGACGTTATGGCTTTTATCGATTTGAATAATGTTGTCAAAGTCAGCGTAGCAAATCACATTGATGGTTTTCGGTAGAGGTGTCCCGAAATGGGGTTCCAAGCGTAAGTTGCCTTTCTTGACGAGACTCATCTGATCATCGTTGTCTAAAGTGGATGTGAGATCAAAACAGAACAATGTATATATACCCTTGCCTGAAATCTTCCTGGCTAATATTTCCTTCGTCCTGGTTCATTTGTCCGGTCGCTGCGAAGAGGTTCAGATAGCTCCAGATGTAATTGCTCGTTCCGAACTTGGGTTGCAGGTGACGTGCTGGGACCTGTTGTCCGTCCACATGCAGGGCTACGAAATTGATGTTGAACGATTTTAGGTTTAACGGATTCATCATGATCGCCCTATTTTTAGCTGACGTTCTCCACACAGGCAATTGTTAAGCGCTTCGGCAAATCCCCTAGAAATGAATTGTCTTGATTGTCGATCGTATTACCTTTAGGGACGGAAGGCTCTGATGTGACCCAACTATACACGTGCACTCGGTTTCACTTTGCGTACAAACAGACTGGCCTCTTGGATGACAATGTTATACTCGGTGTCGTCATTCGGGGCCATCAAGGCAAACCCAGGCGTTGCGCGCACTAGTCGTATTTTGACGGTTACCCCGTTCAAGAGGTAACGGTCCTGCATGAATATGTCTGCATGCAGACGTCCCATCATATCGGCCGAGTGACTGTTTGCCGTGAATTCCATTCTCTCCGTCCATCCAAGGTTTTCTGGACCCGCCTCCATGTCGCCTGGGGTATCTCGGTAGAACAACAGGGCTGTCAAGTACGACTTTTTAGCGTCACGCCCATAGGATAACAGTTTTTCGGTGTAGGCTCGGTACGAGTACGTGTTCGTCGACGCACTCACAAGTTTATCACTGAGTGACATATCCACTTGCTGGAATAGCGATTTCAGCCAGAGATTCACTGGACCCACTGGTGTATCTTCTTTGAGGACCGATCTATCTTTATTGGTGGGTTTAGCTTTCACGTACAGGTACGTATGTGCTAAATTCAGGTATGTCGTATCAGCGTTGGTGATGATGAATTCATTGGGGCCTGTGGCTGTAATGCTGGAAAGGGGTAGATGCTCTACCCATTGGGGTAGATGCTCTACCAATTACCGCTTCTCGGCACTGGTCTGAGTAGGTGATACGGTCCACAAATCAAATTCACTGTTGGTAGAAGGACACGACTCGGCGTCGATGAAAGCCATGTTTAAGAAAAGATATCCTGGGTCTTCGATGTGCGTCGTGGCTGGGTCCGTCGTCGACTGGTGCGCGGTCTCGGCGGTTCAGGTCTTTTATTCCCCACGGTGCGTTTGCTTTGGCCACCAAGACTTTGGCTCGCCGTTTCAGTGCTTCTCCGACGGAGACACCGCAGAACGCATCTCCCAGGGCTTGCACCCCACTTCGGGCAGCTTGTTGGCCGACCGCTTTGACGCCACGCGTCACCATCGGAAGAAAAGTTTTGACGATGCTCCCGAGTACATTGCCAATGCCATGCCCGCGCTGAATACGCACTTCACTGAACACGGGTAGATTAGCCCCGGCGTTTTTGGTGTAATGAACGACGTAACTGGAGGTATTGCATTGATAAGGCACCTTCATTATGCAAAGTGAACCGCTCGGACTTGCCGGAAATGAAGGGTCAGCACCACTTTCCCACGCTCTAGTGCAATTGGTTGACCAGTATCTTCTCTTACATCGATGATGATGGAGCTAATATCGTTCTGACCGACCGGTAGATATACGATATGCTTGAAACTGTGGGTAGCTTGATCACCGTATTTCCCTGCCACCGCGTAGTAGAGGTACGTCGCTGTCTCCACAATATGGAACTTCTGTTTGTATTTTTTAAACGACAGGAAAACGGAATCTTTGAACGGGAGGGGTTCTGTCTTTTACCCTCCTTGAGATCACACAAGGCCTTGATGAACGCTTTGGGGTGTGATACTGGCCTTGAGGGAGTACAAACAGATACGTCATGCTGGCGTGCGTGATCACATACCCCACCACTTCCTCTTTCACGTTGTACCACGTATACGGGTACTGTATATCTACCAGGCCACATTCCCAAGGGTTGGTTAAGGTATTGCTCGGGAACACAGCTGCCGAGCTGTTACTGGGTAGTGTGAGGTAAAACATGGCGACTGAGCTTTCCTGTTTCCGCTCCCGATATTAATAGTTGTCCCAGGCCTTGGGCGGTTGTACACAACGTCGTGATCGTCGAGGTGACTTTCTATGTATCAAGACTGTCGAGCGCTGGAGCCTCTTCACCGGGGGTGGTGTTTTAAAGGAGTGAAAAGAAGGTACCCGTCGTTGTGGTATTTTGGGTGGTGTCTCCGGTTCCCACTCGGCTTCCCAAGTCCGCGGGGGTTGCGTCTGTCGTTGTGACTTGCGAGGTGCGTGCACCGGTGATTGCTGGGCCCGCTGCATGCAGGCCCAACGCTGGGGATTCCCCACCAATTCCTTTGGTACATGCATGTCTTTCAAGCCTTGAGGAAAGACCTCCCATCCTTGAGAATTCGTGTGTGACCTGCGTTGACGCATTAAGTCATTCACCAAATCCGTCATGTGGATACCGGGAACCACCTGGTTCTGTACCAGTAGTTCGCCTTTATCATTCCAGGTCATGTTAGGGTTATCTTTCAGCCGTTGTAATACCAGGCCAGTTTGTTTCTTGAACGATGCAGGTACACTCTTTCGATCTTCGACCCTATGTGGGGCTGTGGGTGGTACACCTGGTAATGGTGGCTGTTGAAGCGGTGCTGAAGTCGTCGGTGTGTCGCGTGGTGGCGGAGGTGGTGCTGGGGTAGAGAGGGTTTTGTATTGGTCCATGAACGTCATGTATCGCTCAAGCGTCTCATTGTACCGTTGTACTTTCTCACTGTCGGTTAATCCCGGTCGCTGTAATATCTCACGCATCTCTTCATCGAGTGTCTTTAACGTACTGACGATAGAGGGTACGAGGTATGGTGATTGGAGGCTTTGAAGGAGCCGTGGTTCGATGAGGACCATTTCGTGTGGTTCATTGTCGGCCTAATAGTCCGCCCAATATCGGACCCAACACGGAAGCGGCCAACGGTGCTAAGATTGCCCTGAGAAAGCCGCCTTTCAATAAAACCTTTTTCTTCTTAGCCTGAGAAGCTTTTTCTGGCTAGGGTTCGGAGACCTGTCTTATGCTTGACCAACTTGGTCTTCAGAGCCGGAGTCAGTGGTACGTTGCCTTTCAACAGGTTATACCCCATCTCGCACAGACAACGTACAAGATCAGGGTCCACGCCGCGTACAATGGTTCAGACCAACTCTGGTGGGGCCATCCTCAATAAACGGAGCATCGGAGCGTGCTTCCGTACTCGGGGGAATCCACTGTGGGTGTGTTTACATTATTTTTGCATGTACACGTGGTGGGTCTCGCCGGGAAAGATACCGGCCGGTAATCTAAGGTGGTCGGGGGTGGTTTGTTTTAGGTCAGAGAGCATATACCCATACTGAGGAGTTGCATCTTTAAATGCTTCCAATGCAAACTGTGTGCGGCCGGGGTACATCTGTCTCGCCAGATGCAGCAGTTGAATGGTATCTCTCGGGTTTTTGAAGACCACCAGGTAGTTGGCATTAAGTTGATGTTCCGATGTTCCGATGTTATTTGTTTTTACTGAACAGATTCTGCACAATGTAGAAGATGCTGAGCCGGCGATGATGGCTGCCTTTGGTGAAGAGTTGGGTGACCCGCGCACCCGTCTCCGCCATGAGATCATCCAGAACCACCAAGGTGTCCGGTTCCAAATCGGCCAGGTTGGATAGCCCTTCCACGAACGTGATGTTGGAAATTGCCTGCCATTCTCCGTAACACCACACGACGCGGGCAATGGGTGGTGTGATCATGTTGTGGGCGTAGTGGAGGAGTTTCTGGACGAAGTGTGTTTTGCCGGAAACACAGAAAGATGAGATACACGACGTCGTAAAACACACCGCCGTATAAAATACCCAGCAGGGTTACCAATGTCACCACAAATCCCACTTGCGCTTTGCGCGTTTTGGGAAACGTAATGTTCAGAGGCGGTCGTTATTTGTCCATAGCACTGTGTTTATGGTCGAGCGTGGAATGAACGATGACGGTAGTGATGTTTGGCTTCATCCTGACCCAGGAACTGAACGAGCTGGGCCACCCTTACTATTTCACGGGATGCATCGTCTTACTTCGCCGTCGCTCCGTTTTCACGATGCGTTCCACAGTGTAGTAGTCTTGTGCTGTTTTCACCACGGGCTGTAATTCTACGTCGTGAAAGGTTCCTACCAACGGTTCCCCTTGAAGATCTTCCAGATCATAAACACGTGGGTCTCGGGGGACGCGCCATTTCATCAGAAAGTGCTCATCGCTCCAGTTGGGAAGATAACTCTACTCGAACTTACCCTTGAGTTTACTGATCCGTACAGGATCCCCGACCGTGAATACCCCATTCGATCGTGGTAGAGGATGATTGGCGTACAAGACCGGACTTGGGCTTCATTGCGTTTGGTAACGGTGATGGGTGCTCTCTGAATACTCCGGTGATAGTCCCGATTGTAACCCTCCACTAGCTGGGGGAGAAGATCAATGTACCACATTATATTCTTGTGCGTGAAATACTTATACATGCGGCCTTTGAACGTCCGTTTGAACCTTTCGAGGATAGAAGCCTTGATCTCGCTGTACGTGTGAAAGAAGAAGACCTTTTGGGCTTTCAGAAACTGTTGGAAGGGTCTGTTGAAGAATTCCGTGCCTTCGTCGGTTTGCAAATACAAGTGTTTGCGCCCAGTCTTGAAGATGTCCTTGAACGCCGCTATGAGATTCGCCCCCATTTTCGTCCGGAAGTGTACCACCCACGCATATTTCGAAAGAATATCGACGCATGTCAAGATATACCGGTTCCCATTGTTGTGTTTGGCTCATATCGACCAAATCGGCTTGCCATTGGACATCTATACCACCCTCCATGACCCGGTTCCGTGGAAAATGGCGGCGGGCAGCTCGATGTAAGGTTTAGATGTCTTATTTTTATTAACCAGTCTCGCACTTGGGTGCGTTGTATCCCCTGGCCGGTCGAAAACGGGCAGACAATGCGCTATACGCAGCCGGACTCCCGGGGTTGAAGTATAAATTATCCAACACCTTCTCCCATCTCTTCATGGTGACATATGACGATGGCCCCGGCTCTATCGTTTATTTATAAGGGGTATATCTTGGGCCGGGGTCGGAGTTTCTTTCTGATTTTTTTTCTTTGGTTTCTGCCAGCAAATGGTCAGTCCCCCTCCGCCTCTGTAAGCCCTTGATCCACATCCGCCACGGCATCATCCAACGCGGACCATAGAACAGGGTGAAGGGTCAAATGCACTGTATCCCCATCTAACCGAGCCAATTGAGCAAAGAAGGGACCGCGTCGGACGTACACATCGTGACACAGTGGATGAGGTCGCCGTCCAGTTCATCAGACAATACCCGTTTGAATTTGGTCCAGCCCTCCCGGGACAGACGAATGTGAGCCGGGCGTGGTTGTGTAGGGTCCGCGTCACAGAGGTCTTCCTCCTCCATGATATCGACCTTATCCGCATATACGTACAGGAAGACCTCGGGGGTCAAGCTGAGAAACGCCCATATTATATGCTCCGTCATGGTCTGTACGTGAATGGCACAAGATGTGACTGTCTTTCGTATGTATAGGGAGGAAAAGTCCATGACATGAGATCAAATGATCGGGTGGTCGATTATTTTAGTCACGTAAAATGTAACATTCGTCGTCATCTCCACCTGCCATTTGGTGTTCTTGTCGGGCCCATTCCAAACTATCCAAGGCCTCTATTTGGTCCAGTACCGTGCTGGTCGAACACGAGGGTAATTTTACTGGGGTAAAAGTTTCGAAGCTGGTGTGTCTCCTTATGCCGTAATACATAGCCAAAGGTAAGATTTAATTTGAAGGCCGTTGCTTGGTCGTAGCTGCGTAGGCTGGTGTTATCCTCTAACCGGAAATTGTGCAAGTCCAATATAGCGCGATGGCGCCGAAAACAGTGGCGGATGATAGCGCAGTGACGTTGATAGATCGTGCTGACAACTTCCTGTATCGGTAATACTTCTATGGGCGGTTCGTCAGGATCTGTGGTAGAATTGCCCACTGCCGCGGTGGGGTCTGTATTCCGTGTCAGCGGTGAGCGGGACCTTTCACGTCGCATGGTTTAAGATAAGTGATTACAGTCCTAAAACAATCGGCTCTATTCATTAGCCTCCAATATGGTGCATCATGGGATGGCAACATGAAGCGTACATCCCATATTATCTGTGAATATCTGGCGCTGAGGACAAAGTTCCTTTCTGGATGCATTCATTTGGGTTCCGATGCCTCACCGGCCTCCGTTGTATGGATGCAATTGTCACTGGGCTGACTTGAGTATTTCCAGGGAATCTATGACGTCGTCGTCTTCCGACGGTGGACTACAGGTGGTAAGTTTATCTAGAATATCTTTGTAGGTCACGGAAGTGAGAACCGGATAGTCCCTTTCGTCTTCCTCCTTGTTGCGACTGATAATTTGTTCATAGGGTTCCGCCGCCGCTTCACGCAGAGCTCGAGCCCAGCCCAACTGAACGGCTGACCGCTCGTCCACCAGCTGGGTGAGAACATCGATGTACCGTCTTGTATTCTTGTACGTGAAATATTTATACATGGCGCCCTTTGAACGTCCGATTGAACCTTTCGATGATGGAAGCCTTCGTCTCGTTGTACGTGTGAAAGAAAAACACATTCTGGGCCTTCAGAAACTTTTGGAAGGGTCTGTTAAGGAATTCCGTGCCTTCGTCCGTTCGCAAATACAAGGGTTTGCGACTTGTCTTGAAGCTACCCTTGAATGCAGCTACGAGATTTTCCCCGGTTGTCGGCCGGATGGGTACCACCCACGCATACTTTGACAGAATATCGATGCACGTCAAGATATACCGATTCCCATCGTGTGTTTGGCAAACGCGCTCATATCGACCAAATTCGCTTCCCATTGGGCATCTATACCATCTACGATGACCCGGTTCCGTGGAAAATGGCGACGGGCATAGGTGTAAGGTATAGGTGTCTTGTCTTTTCAACCAATCTCGTACTTGGGTGAGTTGTATCCCCTGGGGCTTGACAGCTCGATAGAGGACAGACAATGCGCTTTACGCAGCCGGCTCCCGGGGCTGTAGTAAAAATTATCCAACACCTTCTTCCAGCTCTTCATATTGAATGACGCAGGCGATGACTGTCCTTCGTTTTATATAAAGGCATCCTGGGTTGACTGAGCATAGGCGGATAGTCTATGGCCTCTTCGTATGCCTCCGCTTCATTGATGCGATTGATAATTTGTTCATTCGGTTCTGCCGCCGCGTCACGCAGGGCACGAGCCCAGCCCAAACGAACAGCCGACCGCTCATCCGGTGTAAACAGCAGGTCCACAATAGGTACCACTTTCTCGAAGGCTGTCCACAGATCAGGGTCTAGGGTGAAGCCTCGCGTAGGGTCCTGGTAACGCCCCAGGCGTGCGAAGAATGGGCCACGGTGTACGTTGATGGCATTGTCTATGTGAATGAAGTGACCGTCCAGCTCACCGCTCAACACGCGTTTAAATTTGGTCCAACCGTCACGGTGTAGCGTAACCGTATTCGATATGGTTTCAGCGCGCGACCAGCAAACATCTCCACGGTCTTCAACTATGGTGACTTTATCCTCATAGACGTGTAACCCCGCCTGGATGTAAGTGGAAGGATGGGTCGTAGGACTGGTGACATGGTTGACCAAATGCCGAACACTCTGACTGACCCTGGTATTTATGGGCAGGTCCCTTGGTGACCAAATGACGAACGGTGAATGCCGCACACTGTGACTGACCCTCGTATATATAAGAGCAACTCAGCTGCACTCTGTGACGTCACTTTCGGTTCCGGTCACGTGACCGGAAGTGACCTTGGACCCGGCGATGCAACTTCCGGTCACGTGACCGGAAGTCAGGGTCAAGGGTCATTTCCGGTCACCTGAGCGGAACCGGAAGTGACGTCACAGAGGTCATATGCAACATTTTTAGGTCAATGTGCGCCCAGATCAACCTTATCTACTGCTAAGGTGACCCCGGAGATATTAGCGAAAAGCATAACCGGCCTATTGTTTCTCATGAAACAGCAAGAGGAATTATTGCTTTCGCCATATCTTCGATATTAAGGACCTAGTGTTCATAAAATCAATAAAATTCACATATTTCATTCCAGCGCCCATTCTATACGCAGCGCAGTTCACTATAGAACAACTAAATTGATAAGTATATTGTTTATAAATGTGGAAGTCCTGTATCAATGACTATTTATATTCTCAGGATCAGTGTCACAGTTTTTATTAGATCCGAACACAATTCTTGGGACAGCTGTAATTAAACAAATTATATTTTCATGATAAATATGCTTTTTTTTCTAAATTTGTCAATTTTACCCACGCATTCCATAGAGAAAGTTTGAAAATTTTAATACATAGTCAGTACTGTAGATATCGTTTTATCTACAGGTGACATTTAAACAATAAACCACAACCTTACTATTGTCTGACACAGTTAAGAGAAGTAACCAACCATGAGCGGCATTTCTTTGCGCTTCTTATAAGGTATACCGCGGAAAATATATTTGCCGAACGGTCCTTTGTGATCCGTGCATAGGGTTGTGTTGAAAGCACCGTGGTGCATGTTGTGACCCTTCTCTTGGTGTGTTATATATGCGACCTGCATAATACAATCAATGCGCTCCAATGTTAAATTCAGCCATAAAACCGCCTCATTCAGTTTCATGAAGAGTACAAATGCGTGGATCTTGAAGATTCTGTTTTTGTTCCTTTTAATCCCTCATATTTCAATAGAGCTGAAAACATCATGCTGTAACAATATTAAAATGCTAGCTTAACTTGAGCATAAAGAATTAAAGCCTGACAATTTAATCATACCACTCGAAAACAAGGATTATACTTTTATTTTGCAACCATTTGTGAGTTTGAGTTTATATTTATCAGGTTAGGACCAACCGTCACAGTTGGGTATATCAATATCTGATAATACCACGATCGATTGCACTTTTAACGATAAATTGATAGTTGAAATATGACACTAATATCTATTCGCATCTCTGAAAAAAACATTGGCGAGTTTACATTCAGGGTTTTGCATAAATTAATTTATTTCAAAAAAACCTCAAGCGCGCAATTTTTGCTACTTTCGCGGTGTATTTTCTTTGAAAACTTGCTACCAATAATTAATCAGTAACATGAAAATATGCGTCAAATAATAAAACTTCATTTCAGGATCGTACATTTAGAAATTTCGTTAAATTAAAAATCTCACAGCTTGGCAGAAAAAATGATTTTGTGAATAACTTCTACAAAACAATTTTGCCGATGATGAAATTCTTAAACGCATAGTTTGGTCAGTAGGTGCAAGCATTCCATGTGAGAAAATGGAAATAAAAATATCACTTTTAACAGAATTCACGCATAGTCACTTTTTACCTAAAAGTTAATTTTCAGGAAATGTTTTGCATATTATAGAATTCTAACTATCTCAGGATTTGTAGCGGCATTATACGGATATTTTTTCGTCAAAAAGATTCATTTCACTATCGGAATCATGAAATATTCGTTAAAAAACGCTTGTATGGGAAGGTATGGGTTGATCCTAACCTGTTTATGTATTTATTTATTTATTTGTCATATATATAACCAGCAGAGCCATCAGTGTATGGACATATTCTAGTGATTATAATCCAATGAAATCTTACACTGTTATAAATCACACCGTACATTCACAGTTAAATGTACTGGCAGAAAAGGTGTACATTCAACTGTAAAATTAAGTTGCACCGTATTTCACAATAACCGTTTTTTAACAGGCTTTGTACTGTAAAATATATTTTATAATTACCGTTTATTGACAGGCATTCAACTGTCAAATTTGGGTTGCCCTGTAATTTACAGTTACAGTTGTTTCAACATTCTTTAATCAATACAATTACGTGGCACCATTGTCTACAATTATCGGTTCCGCGGCAACGTAGGTCACTGGCAGGTCGAAATGGCCATTGCTCTTTCGCGTATTTCAGCTCTTCGTGTTTACAAATGCGATCACCACAAGTTTCGTAAATAATCCCGAACGAATCTGTGCAATTATTACACGAAGATTAGGACACAACTCCTAGTCAGATAAAACCCATCTTCGCGTATCCAAGTCGAACACTAAATGACGGAACGTTAGTTTAGTATTTAACTTGAAATGTGAAGATGGATAAAACCAAAACCAAACCGTACTACAGACCGAAAATTAAAGTTAGCCGCTGCGTCCGTCCCAGCGCGTGTTCTGATAATGCCCTGAATGCTGTATCGTACAACGCAGGTGTCGGATGTTTCCTGCAACTGAGCGTTTCGTGTGCAAAGATATCAACCAACTATCAGAGAAAACAGGATTTTATGTTACGTGTGTGCGCAGTTTACCCATTGCAGTTGATGTCAACTGAAATATCACAGTTCAATTTACAGATTAATGTGTTTACGATTGAATGTACTGTAAACTCCAACATACATTTACTGTGAAGTAACGGTAATTTATAACAGTGTAGGTCGCCTGTTCCAATGCATCTGGTTCCCCAATCTTCCCAATTGTTTGTTCCGGAATCAACAATCGCTGTATAACTGAAATATTGCTGAACGCGACGTTAAATCTTAATTCACTCTCTCTCTCTCTCCCGGAATCAACAAACTTGTTTATAAAATTTTCGTTCTTCATCCTTGGCCAGTTATTACACGTATTAATCACATAAAATTCCATGCGAATAATGAGCTTGAACTTCTCGTCTAGGCGAAATCTTTGACATCATAGAAAGATTACAGATTACACTTGTACAACACAAATAGCACCGTCATGAAACAAACAAGTGACTAATAAAATTAGAGAATTTAGAAAGAAATTAAACGAAAATTAACAGATCACAGCTGATGTTGCTGTTTAAGCGCTTACCTGCCATATTCACGTTCGAAGTTTGTACGACATACAGTAACAAACATCAATAGAGCCCTGACGGTCCGGTCTGTGTCAGTTCACAATTGCAAATGGATCATACAGAGACCCTCAACACAGGAATAATAAATTTGATGTCAACGAATATTTTCCTTTCAGCTTCCATGATGAAATTTCAGGTATTCTATGAGGTAATATGCCAGTATTTTGAGGAATTTAATATACAAATTGTTCTGTGTTCACATTGTATTCATTATATTAGATTTGGATTCTGTCTAATATTAATGAATTAGTATCCTAGCAACGTTCTCCAATTACATACACGAGAAGCGTCGATAAGATATTAATTGATTAAGGTTGGGATTATATTTAATTTGAGCAAAGGACAGAAGAAATCAAATATAGCTAGTTAGAACATTCGCGCATCCCTTCTGTGAGATACTCCTGATAATTCCTCTGATTAAAGTAATCAGTAATGCTCTCTAGTAACATTATAATTCTCGTTAAATATCTGTTTGAACAAATTATCATTTCAAATTAGGCAATGGCTTTATGTTTGAGGTAGATACAATCGAGTTTGATGAAGCTGCCGGTACATTGTACACTATACTGTTTTTCAAATCGTCAATGAATTTCGGATAATTACCGAAATAAATTCAAAGTGGCGAGGTCATTGAGGTAATTCCTTCATGAAATAGATCATTTCCGGATTCTCTATCGCGACACATCCAATGCGTTCTGTTGCATTCTGTTCCAAACGTAAGTTTGGTTTCCTTACCGTTTGTTTTTTTTCCTCTTTTGAATATTTGAATATGGAAGATAGGTCAGTTTGGCCTTCCTCTCCTATTTTTTTTTCAGTTAAGCCCTGGACAAACCACTAGGCATTTATTACCTGATGGTATAGCCACGGTTTTACAAGCAACCCCTACAGTTCCACGTGGCCATGGAATACGGGGCGAAGATATTATAGTATTGATACTGTAATAAAACAGGGCACTGCATATGATATAGCCAGAACGTAATAATTTTACTGACAATCGTTACGTTATTCCAATACAAATTTCCAGGTTAAAGTTACTGCATTCTATTTGATTTAAAAATAAATTTGTGACCGATTCTGACACGTTCCAGCAAGGACCAATATCAATATGACCAATGGGGCGTGGTTAAAAAGAATGACATTTGTCAGTACATTCCTGATTAGTTTAAATATATGCGAGGGATACATCATATTGAGTTGTCCTCCTTAGTCAGATGGAATTCTGATTTTCACTCCTTTGAAACTTTTATCGATCATTTCCCTCATTCGGCCTTGTGATAAAATATGTCACACCATGCAACGTGTTCCCCTTCTACAGAGTCAGATGTCAGTTCGCCTTCTCTCTCCAATTTCGCTTAATTCGCGACAGACACACCAAACTGAGTATAAATATTTCCAGAGATTTGCTTTGAAATTATTAGTCATATCATAAAGATCAATTTGATTTCACTTTCATTTCCCACTTTAGAATGTTTAGATTACAAGCGTCTAGTCCGTCATTCATAATTCAGCCGTCGTCCATTAAGGAATATCCGCGTCCATAATCCAAAGACCTATTCCATATTCCATATAACAGTATTAGCACCAAATTCAAAAGGACAATCATAGTCTCCATAAACATAGGCTAGATTCCTGCAAGAGAGAAACGGTCATCATAAAGATATATCAGCTAGGTCAGTTAGGTTCCCTCTCCGATGTTACTACATGTACGTCAAGTTTTCATTTCCGTTTAGTATACTCACCCATTTTCATCTTTTGAATATTTAGATATATAATAATGGTAAGTTTGGTCTTTTACAGGGCGACAAATAAGCCACATGAAGTTGTCCGCCTTAGGTAGATAAAATGAAATTTCTAATTGTCTTTGGAATTTGTGGTCATTCAGATACGTCATTTTGGTGTTATCCGCCCATTTCACTCCGAGTTATACGGGCCATATTGTAATGTAATGTAATGCTTTATTTAATTTCATGAGGATTGTGCACAGCCACAAGGCCACTAGGCACTCTCCTCAGATAACATACATATAATAATTTACATACAGAGGAAAACACAATAAATTGTTAAAAAACAAAATGATTACAAATAACAAATTGATGATTTACATACACAGAAAAATCATTAATGGTTCAATGACAAAATGCGTTTGAGGGTGGTGGTATTGTGTATACATATAGACTGTCATTTCACAACATAGTAAGGTTTGATATGTCAGTCTTATAGTTCTCCCCAATTTTGCATTTAGACAGGCAAACCTCATTGAGTAGTTCCCCTTGGGCAGATGGAATGTCATTTCCTATTTTCTCTCCTTATATAGTCGTGTCAGATGCACAAGTTTGATTTCCCCTTCATTGTATTATTCGACCAATGCGTCACATGTTCACCAATCTCATACGAGCGGACACGCCAAGTTTAATATTCCCCATACGTAGTCAAAAAGTCATATCCAAAATTCTGACCTGACTGCGTAGCCATGTCCGATATTGCTCTCCAAGTTTACTTCGCGATGGAAAGGTAACATTGAGTAGTCTCTCTTGGGTAGGGAGAATGCCATATCTGATATCCTGTCTAGAATTTTCATCCATGTCGGATAGTTCAGATTGATATCCATGTCTCATATCGCTTGAGACAGACATGTCACCTCGATTATCCCCCTATGGTAGACAGAATGTCGGCCATTTCTCATTTTCTTCTTTTGAATTTTAAGTCATGCTGGATTATGAATGACGGACTAGACGCTTGTAATGCTAGACTTCTCGGTTTCGTGTTTTTCACTAATTTTGGTCACGACAGACAGGATACATTTAATAATCTTTTCGGTAGACGGAATGTCATTTCTGTCTTGAATATTTAGTCATGTTAGATATGTCATTTTGTTATTTCTGTCTCATTTCACTCAAGAAACACACACACCGTCTGTGTTAGGTGGACAGAATGTCATTTCTGATTTTCTCTTTGGGGGTTGAGCTACATCAGATATGTCATTTTGATATTTCTCTCTCAATTCGGTCGAGACAGACATGATATTTCACTCGCATTTTTCCTCACGACAGACACGATTCCTTGAGTAGTTGTTTCCCTTCTCTTCGGTAAACAGAATGTCATTTCCCATTTTCTCTCTTTTGAATGTTAGATACGCCAGGTATGTCATTATGGCCTGTCCCTCTTATTTTGATCTGCGACGATACGCCACACTGAGCTATGCTCCCTTGTTAGATGGAAGGTCATCTCTGGTTTTCTGTCTTTGATATATGTAATCATGTTAGATACGCCAGTTTGATCCCCACCCCCACTCCCATCTCCCCATTTTCGAAGTACTGATTGCTGAATCTGAAACTCAAGCATACTGGTTAACTTATCGAACAACACATTAGATAAAACCAACTTTATACTTCATGCAGGCACTTGTTTGATCTAGAAAACATATAAGTGAATGGCATGTGTTTGATGGTTGGGGAATGCATGCAGAGCATGTTTAAACCACCTTTATACTTTATAAACATACATTTGTTTGACCTAGAAAAACTATATAATTTTTTATATTAAAACTCAAAGTGACAAAGTTTGAAAACTCAAAGTGACAAATCTGACGTATATAAAAATTTGAACAACAGAAAAATAGAAATGATAATCGGTCTATCTAATAGGAAACAAGCCAATTTCAAGTGTCTGTCTAGATCGAGTTGTGGGAAAATATATGTGACTAAAACTTCAAAGGATAGAAAATTGGCAATGGAATTCTCTCTACCTGAGGGGAACATCTCAATATATCGTATCTGGTGTAGAACAATATACGACTCCTGATGGAATTTGAGAGAAATCTGTCAATTGTTGAAAAGTTATTAAATAACGAAGCGGACGTGGCCCAGAATCACAGCAAAGCGTAGCCTCTGTGGGACGATGTATATTATAGTCATCTCTCAATTAACTTGGAAATGGTACCGTAATAATTGACTTGTTAGATGGAATCCCAAGTATTTACCTGTGGAATTTGTCATTTCTCGGCGGATATAATGAATATCAATTAAAGCCAGATTTAGATTCCACCCCTTACAGAAAAGCAGCATGAAGTAATTTTTACTAATTAGGAAGTGATTTAATTACCACAGTCACCTTGGGTTACAATGAGTAGCTAATTAGTCCAGTGTTCCTCCTAGACTCTCTCTCTGTATTGTATAAAGACAGCATAGTGGTGATATACGTGCTGTTGTTTTTTCTCTCTATGTTTCAAATACTGACACTTAATATTCATTATAAGCTCGGATGAATTCATAAAATCAGGAAACTGTGCTTTTGTCGTTGAGAACCTCAACAGAAGCTATCGAGCTGGTCGCAATACATCCATCCCATTTAGATCAACTTGGGGATATGAGATTCTGTTATTGTCGAAGTATGTAACCTCTTAAACTGTCGGTGTAACGGCAGGAAGGAGGTATACAGTCTGATGCATGAGCACGGGATATGACAGTACGGCAATACTTTAAATCCACCCCACCGACATGATATAAACAGACAGCACGGGATATGACAGTACGGCAATACTTTAAATCCACCCCACCGACATGATATAAACAGACAGCACGGGATATGACAGTACGGCAATACTTTAAATCCACCCCACCGACATGATATAAACAGACAGCACGAGATATGACAGTACGGCAATACCTTAAATCCACCCCACCGACATGATATAAACAGACAGCACGATATATGACAGTACGGCAATACTTTAAATCCACCCCACCGACATGATATAAACAGACAGCACGGGATATGACAGTACGGCAATACTTTAAATCCACCCCACCGACATGATATAAACAGACCACTTCACATGTTCGAGTTGGAGGGGGGGGGGTATGGTAGACACACC
Source organism: Hanleya hanleyi (assembly GCA_036873755.1). Classification (NCBI taxonomy): domain Eukaryota; kingdom Metazoa; phylum Mollusca; class Polyplacophora; order Lepidopleurida; family Hanleyidae; genus Hanleya; species Hanleya hanleyi. The sequence goes on from JAVTVY010019121.1 coordinate 25,860, forward strand.
AAGGTATCATACATGTACCATCAGATTTAGTTATACTCTCTAGACTCTGGTGCTGAGCTGTGGGGGGCTTTCAATCAGGTTTCAATTAAGATCAATATAATGAAAGTTAATCAATAGTCGGAATAACGATGCCTCGTGTACGGTGTAGATACCAGGACTGTACATATCTTAGTAATTGATGGTAGATAAGTACTATTAGTGGTTTGTAACTATGTTACTCTAACATGAATATGCAGGTTGCCATCTGTACAATTTGATTCAAACTAGATTCCCCCAAGGCGAAGAGTGGGTCTGGAACAATGCATATATCTTAAGGCTGTTCGATGAACTTCTGTTACAAAAATAACTATTGATATAGCTACCTCATATCTGACCAACCAACGCAAGTTGCCTGTATGACAAACGTATTTCTTCGCTACCACCCCATTTGGGTTAAGATATGTTTACGGGAAATTCAAAAGCTTCAGAATAAACGAATATATTGTCGACCGATAACTTTTACGAATGGTGATAAATAACTATCTGTGAGTGAAATTTGTTTAAGAAATAAATGTTTTCATAGGCGTGCTTAGTGATTATTTTACGCACGGTTGGTGTGGGAAAGTTTAATTTTAGGACAAGGGCGTAAAATAAACATTGAGCACGCTCATGAAAACGTTATTTCTATTCTATTGCGATTATCAACAAAGATTATAATGAAAAGTTGAAAACATATTTTAGACTTTGACAATCTTTCCCCCCCCCCCTTCTTGAAAAACCCTTTCACTGATGCTCCCGTCTCGCTTGGCATCGTACCAATGTCAGTCGACGAGTTTATGTGGTCTCTCAGATAGGGAGAGATACTGCCAGCTGCATCAGCAGTGTGGAAATTAAGTGGATATATGTATTTGTGTCGCTTTGTTAATCAATTTCACGATGGAAACAACAGTTAAACTTGAGAATGAAATCTCATCTTGTAATTTATTTGTTTGTTTTATTCGATTGTTACTTGTATGAAAGCAGACGTCCCTTTCCTCATCCGACTTGTGAAATGGAATCTGCCAATGAACACCTGCATTTGACGCGTGTTGAGTAGTATATAAACAGCATTTGCCCGCATATTGACACCAGGGGGAGCCATCAGGCTTGTGACGTCACTTTCGGGTCCGGTCACGTGACCGGAAGTGACCTCTGACCCCTGCGCATGCTCACTATACCGGATGTTAATAATGGTGCGCAGGGGTCAAAGGCCACTTCCGGTCATCTGACCGGACCCGAAAGTACCGTCACAAGACTGGTGGCGCCCCCTGGTGTCAATATCCGTGCAAATGCTATTCGGGCAACGAGGGACCTGCCTCGAACGCATTTATAATGTGAAATTTCAAGATAACCATTTTCAAAATGGCGACCGCACAACGTTCGTCCTACCTTAGTCGCGGAATGCACGTCATCAAGCAGGGTTCCCGACAATATCACTAGCACTATGGCCAGCATAACGTCACAGTCACGTAACCTCCGCAGCGCACGCTATCGGAAATACGTCACTATGCTAGAGATTAACCGTGATGTTAGATCAAACGGACCTCAAAATGGTGCACATACCGGATATTCATAATGGTGCACAGGGGTCAAAGGTCACTTCCAGGTCACATGACAGCCCGGGGTTATCTCCCCCTAGTTTCAGTTTTTGCCACCAGGGCAATCCGACCCAATTTCACCTTACCATATATTCGAGGGTCAGTCACAGTGTGCGTCAATGGAATGCATGCAACAGGGTCCCCGACAATATCGCCAGCACGATGCCCAGCCTAAATGGCAAGTGGGGAACCCTCTCCACAGAGCGCAATACACGAGGGGGTATTGACACGAAAAAAATACCTGAAACCATGGGAAGTAAGACTTATAGTAAAAAAGATAATCTATAGGTGCTGTACGATGTTATTATGACGACTCTATGATCAGTGCGACCACAGGGTCGAGCGTTTATTGTCCAGTTTGCACAATGAAACAAACATGGCGAATTTCAAGATGGCGGTCGCACAACGTTCGTTCTACGTATGATGACCGACAAGGACGACAACTCTGATGGGACAATAACTATGTGAGACAAATTCCCGGTGATCTCCCATGATTCGCACATTTGCATCTATACGGGAAATGCCTGTATGGGGTATGGGGGTGATCATTTTTTTCTTGCGGATTTTACTATGGGTTGTGGGATCTTGTTTTCTTCGTCTCACCACGTAGAACACGATGGGAGTGGTCTTGAAGCTAAGCGGTGAATTTTTTTGAGAAAGTCACCGTGTGCATGCGCATTGGGCAAGTAGCGCTGGGGTGGACGTTTTGGGGGCTAGGTGAGCCCCTAGTGGTCCGATGGGGTCGAGTGAGGTATCAGTATGAAGCACTCGAGAGGGAGCATCCGACTGGATGGGTGTGACGTGGAACTGACGTCATTCGGCGCATGCGCAGTAAACAAAGTGGTGTGGGAATGGACGAATTGGGGTTGAGGTGGGCCCCTAATGGTCCGAATGGGTCGTGGGAGGTGTCAAAGTGAAGCGTTCCTCCAGGGCGATCAGGTCATGGATGGGTGTATGTAAAATTAGGATTGGGGTCGAAAATATAAAAGCGGAACACGGACTTTACCCTAAAATAGGGGAAACCCTTATCAACCAGGTCTAGAGGGGCTAATATGGGTCCCAGGCTTATCGGGGTCTGCCGAGAGAGGCAGAGTGAGTGAGTGGGTGTATACAAAATTAGTATTGGGGTCGAACCTATAAAAAGCGGAACACGGACTTTACCCCTAAAATGGGGGAACCCTTATCAACCAGGTCTAGAGGGGCTAATATCGCTCCTCGTCTTATCGAGGTCTGACGACAGAGGCATGGTGGGTGTATGTAAAATTAGGAAAATATAAAAAGCGGAACACGGACTTTATCCCTAAAATAGGAGAAACCCCTATCAACCAGGTCTAGATGGGCTAATAGCGCTCCCCGGCTTATCGAGTTTTGCCGACAGAGGCAGGGTGGGTGAGTGGGTGTATGTAAAATTAGTATTGGGGTCGAACCTATAAAAAGAGGAACACGGACTTTACCCCTAAAATAGGGGAAACCCTTATCAACCAGGTCTTGAGGGGCTAATATCGGTCCCCGGCTTATCGGGGTCTGCCGACAGAGGCAGGGTATCTGAGTAGGTGTATGTAAAATTAGGATTTGTCCCGAAAATATAAAAAGCGGAACACGTACTTTACCCTTAAAATAGGGGAAACCCTTATCAACCAGGTCTAGAGGGGCTAATATCGGTCCCCGGCTTATCGGGGTCTGCCGACAGAGGCAGGGTGGGTGAGTGGGTGGGTGTATGTAAAATTAGGATTTGTCCCGAACCTATAACAAGCGGAACACGGATTTTACACCTAAAATAGGGGAAACCCTTATCAACCAGGTCTAAAGGGGGTAATATCGGTCCCCGGCTTATCGGGGGCTGCCGACAGAGGCAGGGTGCCGACAGAGGCAGGGTGTCTAAGCGGGTGTATGTAAAATTAGGATTTGTCCTGAAAATATAAAAGCGGAACACGGACTTTACACCTAAACCATGGGGAACCATGTCACCAATGGACCTGCCCATAAATACGAGGGTCAGTCAGAGTGTGCGTCATTCATCGTTCGTCATTTGGTCAACCATGTCACCAGTTCTACGAGCCATCCTGCCCCTTACACCCCAGGTGGTGTTACACGACTATGAAAACGTAGTCACCATCGTGGAAGACCGTGGAGATGTTTGCTGGTCACGCGCTGAGACCGTATCGAATACGGTTAAGCTCAACCGTGACGGCTGGACCAAATTTAAACGGGTGTTGAGCGGTGAGCGCGACAGGGACCTCATCCACATAGACAATGCCATCTACGTACACCATGGACCATTCTTCGCACGACTGGGCCGTTACCAGGATCCTACGCGAGGCTTCACCCTAGACTCTGATCTGTGGACAGCCTTCAACGAAGCGGTGCCTATTGTGGACCATCTGTTTACACCGAATGAGCGGTCAGCCGTTCAGTTGGGCTGGGCTCGTGCTCTGCGTGAAGCGGCGGCAGAACCAAATGAACAAATCATCAACCGCGACAAGGAGGAAGACAAAAGGAACTATCCGGTTCTCGCCTCCGTGACCTACAAAGATGTCCTGGATAAACTTACCACCCGTATTCCACCGTCGGAAGAGGACGGCGTCATAGATTACCCGGGGTATGCTCAGTCAGCCCCGCGACAATTGCATCCATACAACGGAGGCCGCTGCGGCATCGGAACCCAAATGAAAGCATCCAGAAAGGAACTTTGACCCCAGCGCCAGATATTCACAGATAATATGGATGTACGTTTCATGTTGCTATCCCATGATGCACCAAATTGAAGACTAATAAATAGAGCCGATTGTTTTGGCACTGTACTCACTTATCATAAACCATGCGATGTGAAAGGTCCCATTCACCACTGACCCGGAATATAGACCCAACCGCGGCAGTGGGCAATTTTACCACAGATTCTGACGAACCGCTCATAGAAGTATTACCAATACAGGAAGCTGTCAGTACGATCTATCAACGTCACTGACCTACCATCCGGTGCTGTTTTCACCGCCATCGCCCTGTATCGGACTTGTACAATTTCGGGTTAGAGGATAACACCAGCCTACGCAGCTACGGTGAAGCCATCTTCAACGACCAAGCAAATTGAATCTCACCTTTGGGTATTTATTACGGCATAACGAGACAGACCAGCTCCGGTACTTCCGGTCCAGGACACGGTACTGGACCAACTAGAGACCTTGGATAGCTTGGAATGGGCCCGACAAGAACGCCCGAACATCAAATGGCAGGTGGAGATGACGACGAATGTTATGTTTTACGTGACTAATATGATCGACCACCCGATCCTTTGATTTCATGTCATGAACTTTTCCTCCCTATAAATACGAGAGACAGCCACATCGGTTAGATGGGGGTACAGTGCATTTCACCCTTCACCCTCTTCTATGGTCCGCGTTGGAAGATGCCTTGGCGGATGTGGATCAATTGCTTACATCAAAGTTGGACGGACCATTTGCCATGGACGATGTGCTGGCAGAAGCCAAAGAAAAAAAGTCAGAAAGAAACTCCGACCCCGGTCCAATATACACCCCTTATAAATAAACGATAGAGCCGGGGTCCATCAACATTTGTCACCATGAAGAGATGGGAGAACGTGTTGGATACGTTATACTACAGCCCGGCGAGTCCGGCTGCGTATAGTGCATTGTCGGCTCTCGATCGAGCTGCCAAGCCGCAGGGGATACAACGTACCTAAGTCCGAGATTGGTTAAAAAAACAAGACACCTATACCTTACATCGAGCTGCCTTCCGCCATTTTCCACGGAACCGGGTCATCGTGGGTGGTATAGATGCCCAATGGCAAGCGGATTTAGTTGATATGAGCGCGTTTGCCAAACACACCGATGGGAATCGGTATATTTTGACGTGCATCGATATTCTGTCAAAGTATGCGTGGGTGGTACCCATCCGGACGAAAACCGGAGAAAATGTTGTAGCTGCGTTCAGGGATATCTTCAAGACTGGTCGCAAACCCTTGTATTTGCAAACCGACGAAGGCATGGAATTCCTTAACAGACCCTTCCAACAGTTTCTGAAAGCCCAGAAGGTGTTCTTCTTTCACACGTACAACGAGACGAAGGCTTCCATCGTCGAAGGGTTCAATCGGACGTTCAAAGGGCGCATGTATAAATATTTCGCGTACAAGAATACAAGGCGGTACATCGATGTTCTCCCCCAGCTGGTGGAGGGTTATAATCGGGCCTACCATCGGGCGTCCGTGACTAGACGCAACGAAGCCCATGTGCGACATGTCTTGTATCCCAATCATCCTCAACCACGATGACAGGCGGTGTTCAATGTCGGCGATCCAGTACGTATCAGTAAAGCCAAGGGCAATTTCGAGAAGAGTTATCTCCCCAAATGGAGCGATGAGCACTTCTTGATCAAACGGCGCACAGCCACGTGTCTAGGCACTGGAAGATCTTCAAGGGGAACTGTTGCTAGGAACCTTTTACGACGTAGAATTACAGCCTGTGGTGAAAACAGCACAAGACTACTACACTGTGGATGGATCGTGAAAACAGAGCGACTTCGAGGTAAGACGATGCATCTCGTGAAATGGCAAGGGTGGCCCAGCTCGTTCAATTCCTGGGTTCCACCAACCAAATGAAACGGATATAAAGCCAGTCACCACCACCGTCATCGTTCATTCCACGCTCGACCATGAACACAGTGTTATGGACAAACAGCGACCGCCTCTCAACATTACGTTTCCCAAAACGCGCAAAGCGCAAGTGGGCTTTATGGTGACATTGGTAACCCTGCTGAATTATACTTAGATGTCTTTTACGACGTCGTGTACCTCATCTCTCTACTTAACCAACCTAGAACACCAGCCATGAGTGCCAGTCAAACCAGTCTAGAGACCTTACCTACACCAGTCAACCCCGTGATCGAAACGAGTTCAATCATCAACCTCGAGCTTCACCCGAAGTATACAGGCCACATCGAGCCCTACACCAAGTATTGCAGTGCCCACCACACCTGAAAACCCACCGGATTTCATCACCCACAGTGGACCCCGTACGTACCAGCAACGGCGACCAAGGTTGACGCACCGACGACTTCGGTTCATTCGTACCAATTTTACAAGAGCGGGTTAACACGACAGCGGATACACGTTCAACCATGGACCCCCGGTGGCAACACCCCTTTACTTGCGTCATCGCAAGACCGACGGGCTCCAGCAAAACACATGTCGTCCAGAAACTTCTCCACTACGCCCACAACATGATCACACCACCCATTGCCCGGGTCGTGTTTTGTTACGGAGAATGGCAGGCGGCGTATGCAACAATTTACAACATCACGTTCGTGGAAGGGCTACCCAACCTGGCTGATTTGGAACCAGACATCTTGGTGGTTCTGGATGATTTCATGGTGAAGACGGATGCACGGGTCACCCAACTCTTCACCAAAGGCAGCCATCATCGACGTCTCAGCATCATCTACATTGCGCAGAATCTGTTCAGTAAAAACAAAGAACATCGGAACATCAGGTTAAATGCCCACTACCTGGTGGTCTTCAAAAACCCGAGAGATACCACTCAACTGCTGCACCTGGCGAGACAGATGTACCCCGGTCGCACGCGGTTTGCATTGGAAGCCTTTAAAGATGTGACAACTCCTCAGTATTTGCCCTGAAGCAAACCACCCCCGACCACCTTCGACTACGGGCCGGTATCTTTCTCTCAGAGACCCACCACGTGTACATGCAAAAATAATGTAAACACACCCACAGTGGCTTCCCCCAGCTGGGGTGTGTGTTTGATGCTGGGAATAATAAAATATATATAGAACACACCCTCCCTGTCTATGTTATCTTGTAGACCCATAATAAAAAGGGTAGGGTTGAGGGGTCCGGCATTAGTTGCATATAATGTCTGATCTCTGATGAGTACGAAAGCACGCCCCGACGCTCTGTGTATTGAAGACGGCCCCACCCGAGTTGGTCCCAACCATTGTACGCGGCGCGGAACCTGACCTTTTACGCTGTCTATGCGAGATCGGGTATAATCTGTTAAAAGGAAACGTACCACTGACTTCAGCTGAGAAGGCCAAGTTGGTCAAGCATAAGACAGGTCTCCGAACCCTAGTCAGAACAAAAGTCTCTCAGGCTAAGTAGAAAAAGGTTTTACAGAAAGGCGGCTTTTTCGGAGCAATTTTAGCACCGTTGGCCGCTTCCGTCTTGGGTCCGATATTGGGCGAACTGTTAGGTCGACGATGAACCACACGGAAAAAATGGTTCTCGTCGAACCACGGCTCCTTCAAAGCCTCCAATCACCGTACCCAGTACCCTCTACCGTCAGTACGTTGAACACACTCGATGATGAGATGCGTGAGATCTTACAACGACCGGGGTTAACCGACAGTGAGAAAGTACAACGGTACAATGAGACGCTTTAGCGATACATGACGTTCATGGACCAATACAAAACCCTCTCTAAGCCAGCACCACCACCAACCCGCGACACACCGCCGACCTCAGCACCGATCCAACAGCCACCGTTACCAGGTGTACCACAGTGGGTCGAGGACGAAGTCTTAAAGAGTGTACCTGCATCGTTCAAGAAACGGTATTACAACGGGTGAAAGACAATCCTAACATGACTTGGAATGATAAAGGTGAACTACTGGTACAGAATCAGGTGGTAGTCGGTACCCACATGACGGATTTAGTAAATGACTTAATCCGTCAACGCAGGTCACACAGGATCAAAAATCATGTTCTACCGAGATACCCCAGGCAAGATGGAGGCGAGTCCTGATAATGATGGCTTCTCGGAGAGAGTGGAATTCACGGCACAGATTCACTCTGTCAATATGTTGGGACGTCAGTAGTAAATAGCTTTGATTTCGACGCAACTTGACCTTTGACCTCTGTGACGTCACGTGGAGGTGGAGAGGTCAAAGGTCAATGAGTGCACTTGAGCATGTACTGACCTGTATCCTCTCATCCCGTCCATCATCTGACTTGGGTCATGTTTAGACATGTTAGGGGATTCCTCCGCGGTGATGCGGTTTGGCGGTGATGCGGTTTGGCGGTGATGCGGTCTGCCTCGGCGGACAGAAAGTAGTCCCAAGTATATAGAGGGCTGAGGGTATGGAATGCATGTACTGACTTGTGTCTGGGGTTTTTTCCATCACGGGGAGTGCGCAGGTGTGTGGTATGACGTCACTTCCGGTCTGCGTGAATCGGGCGTGACCTGGGTTTGACTATGAGATGTACTGACTTGGTTCTGGGTTCTTTCCATCACGGGGAGGTCACGTGATAGTTCAAGGTCATATTGAATGATAGGAATGCATGTACTGACCTGTGGTGGATATTGACTCTCATTGACCGTTGACCGCAAAAATTTGCATATTGGGGAGAAAAACTACCTCCGAACACAGAAAAGTTCCAATTGTGACCTTTGACAGCCAATCAGAAGTGAGTATTTTGACCTCGTCTGACTGTATGGAATGCATGTACTGACTTGGTTCTGGGGTTTTTCCATCACGGAGAGTGCGCAGGTGTGTGGTATGACGTCACTTCCAGTCTGCGAGTATAGAAAGAGTATTAAATAGCTTATTGACCTTTGATCTCAAAAATTTGCATATCGTGACCTTTGACAGCCAATCAGAAGCGAGTATTTTGACCTCGTCTGACTGTATGCATGTACTGACTTGGTTCTGGGGATTTTCCATCACGGGGAGTGCGCAGGTGTATGACGTCACTTCCGGTCTGCGAGTATAGAAAGAGCATTAAATAGCTTATTGACCTTTGACCTAAAAAATTTGCATATCGTGACCTTTGACAGCCAATCAGAAGCGAGTATTTTGACCTCGTCTGACTGCAAGTACTGACTTGGTTCTGGGGTTTTTCCATCATGGAGAGTGCGCAGGTGTATGACGTCACTTACGGTCTGCGTGAATCGGCCGTGACCTGGGTATGTCTGACTATATGGAATGCATGTGCTGACTTGGTTGTGGGTTTTTTTTCATCACGGGGAGGTCACGTGATCACACTAGTTCAAGGTCAGGGTTTTTCCATGAAACCATGGGAAGGAAGACTTATATATAACATAATCTATAGGTGTTGGACGATGTTATTAGGACGAGTCTAGCATCCGTGCGACCCGAGGGTCGAGCGTTTATTATCGAGTATATCTCCGCAAAAAATAAAGAAAAAGGGGATTCCCCTTTGGCATCGATGGTGCGGCACTCTAGAGGCAAGGTGGGTGCATGCAAAATTCCTCCAGATATAAAAAGCGGAACACGGACTTTACCGTAGAATATATCAGCCAATCAGAAGCGAGTATTTTGACCTCGGCTAGAAGGCAAGGTCACATGCTCTCATTTGGACGAGTGCGCAGATGTTTTTGCGCTGTCAACATCCGGGTTTCCCAGTGGGTTTTCCCATCGTTCCTGCGTCTTCCATCCGGGTACTGTGGTTTTACATCCGGGTCCTCATCTTACATCCGGGTTTTTCCATGTTTACTGTCACGTGATCGGCAATGACCTCTAACCGCTGGCATGAACTTTAACTTTTAACCGTTAACATCCGCATCTAAACACACCCATAGCGGTTCCTCCAGCGTGGATGTGCTGTGAAGGAGGGGCTAATAAACGGATTGACCTGTAATCTTTGATTGTTGCTCTCTTTTTGAACTAACCAATCAGAATAGTACGTATCACGGACTACAGCCGTAGAGCTACGTATAGGCGCGCATGTGTGACATGGTGTATAAAACACGTCCCTCTGGATCCCACATCCCATTCCTACTGTTACAGAGCCATGACGGACACCCATCCCTATGCGACTCGCATTTTACAGCATGCGACCGTGGTTAATTCACTCACGGGTTACAGAGCAGTGGTTCGGTCCATGTTTGGAGATGGCGGCGACAACGAGGGGCGACGCCAGATCCTGAAAGAGTTCACAGAAGCGGTCCTCGATGGAGACGCGTGCTATCACTCACCAATACTGGACTATGAAAGCCATCCTTGATGCCCGGAATATGGACCACGAGCGCTCACGCCGGAACCAGCGACGGCTCGTTGGCCTAGTAATGGTCTTTGCCCTATTGACCCTGACGTTGTGGCAATGACAGCGACAGAAAAAGAACGGCTCTTCAGAGCCTCCACAGATGCGCTTATGTGCAACCGATATATACGAGGGTCAGTCACAGTGTGCGTCATTCACCGATCGTCATTGGGTCAACCATGTCACCGAGGGAGCTGACCATAAATACGAGAGACAGTCGGAGTGTGTGTCATTCACCGTTCGTCATTGGGTCAACCATGTCACCAGTCCTATGAGCCATCCTTCTCCTTACACACCGGGTGGGGTTACACGTTTATGAAGATAAAGTCACCATCGTTGAAGACCGTGGAGATGTTTGCATCGAATACAGTTACGCTACACCGTGACGGCTGGACCAAATTTAAACGGGTGTTGAGCGGTGAGCTCGACGGAAATCTCATCCACATAGACAATGCCATCTACGTACACGGTGGACCCTTCTTCCCACGCCTGGGTCGTTACCAAGACACTACGCGAGGCTTCACCCTAGACCCCGATCTTTGGACAGCCTTCGAGAAAGTGGTGCCTATCGTGGACCAGCTGTTTACACAGGACGAGCGGTCGGTTGTTCAGTTGGAGCGGGCTCGTGCCCTGCGAGAAGCGGCGGCAGAACCCAATGAACAAATGTCTAGCAATGAAGCGGAGGCAGACGACGATACCATTGATTATCCAGCTAGACTCAGTCAGCCCAGTGACATGACCACCCGATCCTTTGATCTCACGGGGTTCTCTCTATAAATACGAGAGACAGTCAAATCTGGTACCATTCAGGTACTGACCATGACGGAGCATACAATACGGGCGTATCTCAGCTTGACCCCCGATGTTTTCCTGCACGTTTATGCGGATACGGTCGATATCATGGAGGAGGTGGGAGACATCTGTGATGCGGACCCTACACAACCGTGGCCGGCTCACATTCGTTTGTCTCGAGAGGGCTGGACCAAATTTAAACGGATGTTGTCTGGTGAACTGGACGGCGACCTCATTCACTTGTGACACATCCGACGCGGCCCCTTCTTTGCTCAATCGGCTCGGCTAGATGGGGGCACAGTGCACTTTACCCTTCACCCTGATCTATGGTCTGCATTGGAAGATGCCGTGGTAGATGTGGATCAAGTGCTTACGGAGGAAGATCGGGCATCAGACGAGATGGACTGGTCACTTACCATGGACAATGTGCTGGCAGAAGCCAACGAAGAAAATCAGAAAGAAACTCCGGCCCAAGATATACCCGTTATAAATAAACGATAGAGCCAGGGTCCATCATCATTTGTCACCATGAAGAGCTGGAAGAAGGTGTTGGATAACTTATACTACAGTCCCGACAGTACGGCGGCCTATAGTGCATTGACGGCTCTCTATCGAGCGGCCAAACCCCAGGGGATACAACGTGCTCAAGTCCGAGATTGGTTAAGAAAACAAGACACCTATACCTTACATCGAGCTGCCCGTCGCCATTTTCTACGGAACCGGGTCATCGTGGGAGGACTAGATGCGCAATGGCAAGCGGATTTGGTCGATATGAGCGCCTTTGCCAAACACAACGATGGGAATCGGTATATCTTGACGTGCATCGATATCCTGTCGAAGTATGCGTGGGTGGTACCCACCCGGACGAAAACGGGGGCGAATCTCATAGCGGCGTTCAAGGAGATCTTCAAGACCGGGCGCAAACCCTTGTATTTGCAAACCGACGAAGGCACGGAATTTCTCAACAGACCGTTCCAACAGTTTCTGAAAGCCCAGAATGTGTTTTTCTTCCATACGTACAACGAGACCAAGGCTTCCGTTGTGGAAAGGTTCAACAGGACATTCAAAGACCGCATGTATAAATAGTTCACCTATAAGAATACAAGGCGGTACATCGATGTTCTCCTGAAACTTGTGAATGGTTACAATCGAGCCTATCACCGGAGTATAGAGAGAGCCCCCATTACCGTTACCCAACGCAATGAAGCCCAAGTCCGGCGTGTCTTGTACCCAGGCAATCGCAGCGAACGCCGAAGGAGGTGTTCAAGGTCGGGGACCCTGTACGGATCAGTACATTCAAAGGTCAATTTGAGAAATGTTACTTGTCCAACTGGAGCGATGAGCACTTCCTGATTAAACGGCGCCTGCCCCGACAGCAGCGAGTCTATGAACTGGAAGATCTTCAAGGGGAACCGTTGCTAGGGACGTTTTACGAGACGGGAATACAGCCTGTCGTAAACACAAAGCAAGACTACTAGACAGTGGAGCAGATTTTGAAAACGGAACGTCGACTTGGCAAACTGTTTCATTTCGTCAAATGGCAAGGCCGGCCCAGTTCCTTCAATTCCTGGGTCGCGGCCAACCAGGTGAAAAGACTAAAGCCGGACACCACTACCGTCATCCTTCATTCCACGTTCGACCACGGTGCTATGGACAAACAGCAGCTGCCTCTGAACACAGCGTCTCCCAAAACGCGCAAAGCGCAAGTGGGCTTTGTGGTGATATTGCTAACCCTGCTGAGTGTGTTGTACGGAGGTGTGTTTTACGACGTAGCCTATCCCAGCACTCTACTTAACCAACTTAGAACTCCAGCTGTGAGTGGCGGTCAAACCAGTCTACAGAAATTCTCTACAGCAGTCACCTCCGTGATCGAAACGAGCCCAGTCATCACCACTACCAAATCACGTGTACAAGCCACATCGAGCTCCACACCAAGTATACAGTCAACACCTACATCAAGTACAACCACTACGTCTGAAAACCCAGCGGATTTCATCACTCACAGTCACCGCTCATCGACAACGACGACCGACGTTGTACTCACCACCACTCCAGTTCACTCGTACCAAATTTACAAGAGCAGGTTACCACGACAGCGCATACAGCTCGAACCATGGACCCTCGGTGGCAGCATCCCTTCACTTGTGTCATCGCACGACCGACGGGCTCCGGCAAAACGCATTTCTTCAGGAAGCTCCTTCAACACGCCGACAGCATGATCACCCCACCCATTGCCCGAGTCGTGTGGTGTTATGGAGAATGGCAGGCAGCGTATGCAGCAATGCCCCATATCACGTTCGTGGAAGGCCTACCTAACCTGGCCGATTTGGAACCCGCCACCTTGGTAGTTCTGGATGATCTCATGGCGGAGACGGATGCGCACGTCACCCAACTCTTTACCAAAGGCAGCCATCATCGACGGCTCAGCATCATCTACATTGTGCAGAATCTGTTCAGCAAAAACAAAGAACATCGGAACATCAGCTTAAATGCCCACTACCTGGTGGTCTTCAAATTACAACACATATAAGGGAAGTGGGAAGAGGTGCCGACATACTGACTGCGTCACATGACATCACAGAATAGTCTTCTGGTTAACCTATTCTAAAGCACATACCAAGAATCTAACGATTCGTGATATGTGTTGTATCTCAGGTACGCTTTCATTGTACCTGTTCATGTGGCAACTTGGATGATAAGACCACACGGCCCCTAGCACCGGCATAAGCGGTATTAGATACAAATCTAGAGAGCTATGATGGAAATGCTCTGACAACTCGTATATTGGTAATTGGTGAGCTGTTTCGCTGTGACAACTCGTACAATGGAGATTGGTGAGCTGTATCGTCGTCGTTCAAAAACCCGAGAGATACCACTCAACTGCTGCACCTGGCGAGACAGATGTATCCCGACCGCACACCGTTTGCGTTGGAAGCCTCTAAAGATGCAACAACCCCTCAGCACGGGTATATGCTCTTCGACCTCAAGCAGACCACCCCCGATCACCTTCGACTACGGACCGGAATCTTTCCCGGAGAGGCCCACCACGTTTACATGCAAAAATAATGTAAACACACCCACAGTGGCTCCCCCAGCTGGGGTGTGTGAGTTTGACGATGGGGATAATAAAAAGAATTAATACCACATCATGGTTGACTTTGTCTCTGTTCGATATTCAGGAGGTAGCCCGCAAAAGGATAAAAAGAGCAGAGTTGTGGGTTCTAGCTTTAGTTGTACATGATGTCTGCGCGAGTACGGAAGCACGCCCCGACGCTTCGTGTATTGAAGACGGCCCCACCCGAGTTGGTTCGAACCATTGTACGCGGTGCGGGCCCTGACCTTGTACGCTATCTGTGCGAGATCGGGTACAACCTGTTAAAAGGCAACGTACCACTGACTCCGGCTCAGAAGACCAAGTTGACCAAGCATAAAACCGGTCTCCGAACCCTAGTCCAGAAGCGAGTCTCTCAAACACAAAAGAAAAAGGTGTTACAGAAAGGCGGCTTTCTTGGGGCCATCTTAGCACCGTTGGGCGCTTCCGTGTTGGGTCCAGTATTGGGTGGACTCTTCGGCCGACAATGAACCACACGAAAAAAATGGTCATCGTCGAACCACGGCTCCTTCAAAACCTCCAATCACCCTACCCTGTCCCACCTACGGTGAAGACCATAAACACCCTCGATGAAGAGATGCAACAGATCTTACAAAGACTAGATGGACTGGTCACTTACCATGGACAATGTGCTGGAAGAAGCCAACGAAGAAAATCAGAAAGAAACTCCGGCCCAAGATACACCCGTTATAAATAAACGATAGAGCCAGGGTCCATCATCATTTGTCACCATGAAGAGCTGGAAGAAGGTGTTGGATAACTTATACTACAGTCCCGACAGTACGGCGGCCTATAGTGCATTGACGGCTCTCTATCGAGCGGCCAAACCCCAGGGGATACAACGTGCTCAAGTCCGAGATTGGTTAAGAAAACAAGACACCTATACCTTACATCGAGCTGCCCGTCGCCATTTTCTACGGAACCGGGTCATCGTGGGAGGACTAGATGCGCAATGGCAAGCGGATTTGGTCGATATGAGCGCCTTTGCCAAACACAACGATGGGAATCGGTATATCTTGACGTGCATCGATATCCTGTCGAAGTATGCGTGGGTGGTACCCATCCGGACGAAAACGGGGGCGAATCTCATAGCGGCGTTCAAGGACATCTTCAAGACCGGGCGCAAACCCTTGTATTTGCAAACCGACGAAGGCACGGAATTTCTCAACAGACCGTTCCAACAGTTTCTGAAAGCCCAGAAGGTGTTTTTCTTCCATACGTACAACGAGACCAAGGCTTCCGTTGTGGAAAGGTTCAACAGGACATTCAAAGACCGCATGTATAAATAGTTCACCTATAAGAATACAAGGAGGTACATCGATGTTCTCCTGAAACTTGTGAGTGGTTACAATCGAGCCTATCACCGGAGTATAGAGAGAGCCCCCATTACCGTTACCCAACGCAATGAAGCCCAAGTCCGGCGTGTCTTGTACCCAGGCAATCGCAGCGAACGCCGAAGGAGGTGTTCAAGGTCGGGGACCCTGTACGGATCAGTAAAGTCAAAGGTCAATTTGAGAAATGTTACTTGCCCAACTGGAGCGATGAGCACTTCCTGATTAAACGGCGCCTACCCCGACAGCAGCGAGTCTATGAACTGGAAGATCTTCAAGGGGAACCGTTGCTAGGGACGTTTTACGAGACGGAAATACAGCCTGTCGTAAACACAAAGCAAGACTACTACACAGTGGAGCAGATTTTGAAAACGGAACGTCGACGTGACAAACTGTTTCATTTCGTCAAATGGCAAGGCCGGCCCAGTTCCTTCAATTCCTGGGTCGCGGCCAACCAGGTGAAAAGACTAAAGCCGGACACCACTACCGTCATCCTTCATTCCACGTTCGACCACGGTGCTATGGACAAACAGCAGCTGCCTCTGAACACAGCGTCTCCCAAAACGCGCAAAGCGCAAGTGGGCTTTGTGGTGATATTGCTAACCCTGCTGAGTGTGTTGTACGGAGGTGTGTTTTACGACGTAGCCTATCCCAGCACTCTACTTAACCAACTTAGAACTCCAGCTGTGAGTGGCGGTCAAACCAGTCTACAGAAATTCTCTACAGCAGTCACCTCCGTGATCGAAACGAGCCCAGTCATCACCACTACCAAACCACGTGTACAAGCCACATCGAGCTCCACACCAAGTATACAGTCAACACCTACATCAAGTACAACCACTACGTCTGAAAACCCAGCGGATTTCATCACTCACAGTCACCGCTCATCGACAACGACGACCGACGTTGTACTCACCACCACTCCAGTTCACTCGTACCAAATTTACAAGAGCAGGTTACCACGACAGCGCATACAGCTCGAACCATGGACCCTCGGTGGCAGCATCCCTTCACTTGTGTCATCGCACGACCGACGGGCTCCGGCAAAACGCATTTCTTCAGGAAGCTCCTTCAACACGCCGACAGTATGATCACCCCACCCATTGCCCGAGTCGTGTGGTGTTATGGAGAATGGCAGGCAGCGTATGCAGCAATGCCCCATATCACGTTCGTGGCAGGCCTACCTAACCTGGCCGATTTGGAACCCGCCACCTTGGTAGTTCTGGATGATCTCATGGCGGAGACGGATGCGCGCGTCACCCAACTCTTTACCAAAGGCAGCCATCATCGACGGCTCAGCATCATCTACATTGTGCAGAATCTGTTCAGCAAAAACAAAGAACATCGGAACATCAGCTTAAATGCCCACTACCTGATGGTCTTCAAATTACAACACATATAAGGGAAGTGGGAAGAGGTGCCGACATACTGACTGCGTCACATGACATCACAGAATAGTCTTCTGGTTAACCTATTCTAAAGCACATACCAAGAATCTAACGATTCGTGATATGTGTTGTATCTCAGGTACGCTTTCATTGTACCTGTTCATGTGGCAACTTGGATGATATGACCACACGGCCCCTAGCACCGGCATAAGCGGTATTAGATACAAATCTAGAGAGCTATGATGGAAATGCTCTGACAACTCGTATATTGGTAATTGGTGAGCTGTTTCGCTGTGACAACTCGTACAATGGAGATTGGTGAGCTGTATCGTCGTCGTTCAAAAACCCGAGAGGTACCACTCAACTGCTGCACCTGGCGAGACAGATGTATCCCGGCCGCACACCGTTTGCGTTGGAAGCCTCTAAAGATGCAACAACCCCTCAGCACGGGTATATGCTCTTCGACCTCAAGCAGGCCACCCCCGATCACCTTCGACTACGGACCGGAATCTTTCCCGGAGAAGCCCATCACGTTTACATGCAAAAATAATGTAAACACACCCACAGTGGCTCCCCCAGCTGGGGTGTGCGAGTTTGATGATGGGGATAATAAAAAGAATTAATACCACATCATGGTTGACTTTGTCTCTGTTCGATATTCAGGAGGTAGCCCGCAAAAGGATAAAAAGAGCAGAGTTGTGGGTTCTAGCTTTAGTTGTACATGATGTCTGCGCGAGTACGGAAGCACGCCCCGACGCTTCGTGTATTGAAGACGGCCCCACCCGAGTTGGTTCGAACCATTGTACGCGGTGCGGGTCCTGACCTTGTACGCTATCTGTGCGAGATCGGGTACAACCTATTAAAAGGCAACGTACCACTGACTCCGGCTCAGAAGACCAAGTTGACCAAGCATAAAACCGGTCTCCGAACCCTAGTCCAGAAGCGAGTCTCTCAAACACAAAAGAAAAAGGTGTTACAGAAAGGCGGCTTTCTCGGGGCCATCTTAGCACCGTTGGCCGCTTCCGTGTTGGGTCCAGTATTGGGTGGACTCTTCGGCCGACAATGAACCACACGAAAAAAATGGTCATCGTCGAACCACGGCTCCTTCAAAACCTCCAATCACCCTACCCTGTCCCACCTACGGTGAAGACCATAAACACCCTCGATGAAGAGATGCAACAGATCTTACAAAGACGAGATGGACTGGTCACTTACCATGGACAATGTGCTGGAAGAAGCCAACGAAGAAAATCAGAAAGAAACTCCGGCCCAAGATATACCCGTTATAAATAAACGATAGATCCAGGGTCCATCATCATTTGTCACCATGAAGAGCTGGAAGAAGGTGTTGGATAACTTATACTACAGTCCCGACAGTACGGCGGCCTATAGTGCATTGACGGCTCTCTGTCGAGCGGCCAAACCCCAGAGGATACAACGTGCTCAAGTCCGAGATTGGTTAAGAAAACAAGACACCTATACCTTACATCGAGCTGCCCGTCGCCATTTTCTACGGAACCGGGTCATCGTGGGAGGACTAGATGCGCAATGGCAAGCGGATTTGGTCGATATGAGCGCCTTTGCCAAACACAACGATGGGAATCGGTATATCTTGACGTGCATCGATATCCTGTCGAAGTATGCGTGGGTGGTACCCACCCGGACGAAAACGGGGGCGAATCTCATAGCGGCGTTCAAGGACATCTTCAAGACCGGGCGCAAACCCTTGTATTTGCAAACCGACGAAGGCACGGAATTTCTCAACAGACCGTTCCAACAGTTTCTGAAAGCCCAGAAGGTGCTTTTCTTCCATACGTACAACGAGACCAAGGCTTCCGTTGTGGAAAGGTTCAACAGGACATTCAAAGACCGCATGTATAAATAGTTCACCTATAAGAATACAAGGCGGTACATCGATGTTCTCCCGAAACTTGTGAGTGGTTACAATCGAGCCTATCACCGGAGTATAGAGAGAGCCCCCATTACCGTTACCCAACGCAATGAAGCCCAAGTCCGGCGTGTCTTGTACCCAGGCAATCGCAGCGAACGCCGAAGGAGGTGTTCAAGGTCGGGGACCCTGTACGGATCAGTAAAGTCAAAGGTCAATTTGAGAAATGTTACTTGCCCAACTGGAGCGATGAGCACTTCCTGATTAAACGGCGCCTACCCCGACAGCAGCGAGTCTATGAACTGGAAGATCTTCAAGGGGAACCGTTGCTAGGGACGTTTTACGAGACGGAAATACAGCCTGTCGTAAACACAAAGCAAGACTACTACACAGTGGAGCAGATTTTGAAAACGGAACGTCGACGTGACAAACTGTTTCATTTCGTCAAATGGCAAGGCCGGGCCAGTTCCTTCAATTCCTGGGTCGCGGCCAACCAGGTGAAAAGACTAAAGCCGGACACCACTACCGTCATCCTTCATTCCACGTTCGACCACGGTGCTATGGACAAACAGCAGCTGCCTCTGAACACAGCGTCTCCCAAAACGCGCAAAGCGCAAGTGGGCTTTGTGGTGATATTGCTAACCCTGCTGAGTGTGTTGTACGGAGGTGTGTTTTACGACGTAGCCTATCCCAGCACTCTACTTAACCAACTTAGAACTCCAGCTGTGAGTGGCGGTCAAACCAGTCTACAGAACTTCTCTACAGCAGTCACCTCCGTGATCGAAACGAGCCCAGTCATCACCACTACCAAACCACGTGTACAAGCCACATCGAGCTCCACACCAAGTATACAGTCAACACCTACATCAAGTACAACCACTACGTCTGAAAACCCAGCGGATTTCATCACTCACAGTCACCGCTCATCGACAACGACGACCGACGTTGTACTCACCACCACTCCAGTTCACTCGTACCAAATTAACAAGAGCAGGTTACCACGACAGCGCATACAGCTCGAACCATGGACCCTCGGTGGCAGCATCCCTTCACTTGTGTCATCGCACGACCGACGGGCTCCGGCAAAACGCATTTCTTCAGGAAGCTCCTTCAACACGCCGACAGTATGATCACCCCACCCATTGCCCGAGTCGTGTGGTGTTATGGAGAATGGCAGGCAGCGTATGCAGCAATGCCCCATATCACGTTCGTGGCAGGCCTACCTAACCTGGCCGATTTGGAACCCGCCACCTTGGTAGTTCTGGATGATCTCATGGCGGAGACGGATGCGCGCGTCACCCAACTCTTTACCAAAGGCAGCCATCATCGACGGCTCAGCATCATCTACATTGTGCAGAATCTGTTCAGCAAAAACAAAGAACATCGGAACATCAGCTTAAATGCCCACTACCTGATGGTCTTCAAATTACAACACATATAAGGGAAGTGGGAAGAGGTGCCGACATACTGACTGCGTCACATGACATCACAGAATAGTCTTCTGGTTAACCTATTCTAAAGCACATACCAAGAATCTAACGATTCGTGATATGTGTTGTATCTCAGGTACGCTTTCATTGTACCTGTTCATGTGGCAACTTGGATGATATGACCACACGGCCCCTAGCACCGGCATAAGCGGTATTAGATACAAATCTAGAGAGCTATGATGGAAATGCTCTGACAACTCGTATATTGGTAATTGGTGAGCTGTTTCGCTGTGACAACTCGTACAATGGAGATTGGTGAGCTGTACCGTCGTCGTTCAAAAACCCGAGAGATACCACTCAACTGCTGCACCTGGTGAGACAGATGTATCCCGGCCGCACACCGTTTGCGTTGGAAGCCTCTAAAGATGCAACAACCCCTCAGCACGGGTATATGCTCTTCGACCTCAAGCAGGCCACCCCCGATCACCTTCGACTACGGACCGGAATCTTTCCCGGAGAGGCCCACCACGTTTACATGCAAAAATAATGTAAACACACCCACAGTGGCTCCCCCAGCTGGGGTGTGTGAGTTTGATGATGGGGATAATAAAAAGAATTAATACCACATCATGGTTGACTTTGTCTCTGTTCGATATTCAGGAGGTAGCCCGCAAAAGGATAAAAAGAGCAGAGTTGTGGGTTCTAGCTTTAGTTGTACATGATGTCTGCGCGAGTACGGAAGCACGCCCCGACGCTTCGTGTATTGAAGACGGCCCCACCCGAGTTGGTTCGAACCATTGTACGCGGTGCGGGCCCTGACCTTGTACGCTATCTGTGCGAGATCGGGTACAACCTGTTAAAAGGCAACGTACCACTGACTCCGGCTCAGAAGACCAAGTTGACCAAGCATAAACCCGGTCTCCGAACCCTAGTCCAGAAGCGAGTCTCTCAAACACAAAAGAAAAAGGTGTTACAGAAAGGCGGCTTTTTCGGGCCATCTTAGCACCGTTGGCCGCTTCCGTGTTGGGTCCAGTATTGGGTGGACTCTTCGGCCGACAATGAACCACACGAAAAAAATGGTCATCGTCGAACCACGGCTCCTTCAAAACCTCCAATCACCCTACCCTGTCCCACCTACGGTGAAGACCATAAACACCCTCGATGAAGAGATGCAACAGATCTTACAAAGACCGGGGTTAAGCGACAGTGAGAAAGTACAACGGTACAATGAGACGCTTCAACGGTACATGACGTTCATGGACCAATACAAAACCCTCTCTACCCCACCACCACCACCACCACCACGCGACACACCGCCGACCTCAGCACCGCTCCAACAGCCGCCATTACCAGGGGTACCACCCACAGCCCCACAGTGGGTGGAAGATGGAGTGCTGAAGAGTGTACCTGCATCGTTCAAGAAACAAGCTGCCCTGGTATTACAACGGATGAAACAGAATCCTAACATGACTTGGAATGATAAAGGCGAACTACTGGTACAGAATCAGGTGGTTCCCGGTACCCACATGACGGATTTAGTGAATGACCTGATGCGTCAACGCAGGTCGCTCACGAATCCTCGAAGATGGGAGGTCTTCGCCGAAGGCCTGAAAGACATGCATGTACCACAGGAATTGGTGGGGAACCTCCAGCGATGGGCCTCGATGCAGCGGACCCAGCAATCGCCGAGTGTCTCACTACCTTCTTCGGAAGCCGAGTGTGAACCGGAGTCACCCCCCAAAACACCACAACAACGGGCACCTTCTTTTCACTCCTTTATAAAACCACCCTTGATCAAGACACCCCACATCTCCAGAGCCGTGACACGTAGCAAGTCACCGCGACAAACACGACGCCGGACACAACCGCCCAAGGCCTGGAACACCTATTAAAACCAACACCAGCAGCAGGACAGCTCAGTCGGCATGTTTTACCTCACCCTACCCAGTAACAGTTCGCTGGATGTGTTTCCTGACAACACCTTGGCCAAGTACATGACCCAATTAACGCAACCGTTGCATTTACCTGGACGATGGGAATGTGGCCTCGTGGATATCCAATACCCTTACTCGTGGTACAACGTGCGAGCCAATGAAGTGTGGTACGAGGTGACCTACGAGGAAAAAACACCCGACTCACCCTCCCCGAAGGCCAATACGATACCCCCAAGGAGTTCATGCAGGGGCTGACAAGACTGTTTGCATTATAAGGCTCTACGGTAGGTGACGAATACTTCAACACCCGTCAAATCCTTTCCCTTCAAGAATCACGTGAACTTCGATTAAAACGCACACAACGACAAGGCACAGATCCTCCCCACCGCCAACGTGAGTGTCGTACTGAGTCCTATCCTACAGCAAATGCTGGGTCTCGCTCACCCGACCTACACGGGTACATCCGAGGACCATGGCCAGATCCCGATGGATATGAAGTCGGGTATGTACGGACTCTACGTCTACTCGGACGTGGTCGACAACCACATCGTGGGCGATATCAACACACCTCTGTTACGGGTGGTCCCCATTAAAAAGACGTATGGAGATCAAATCACCCACAGTTTCACCCACATGCTCTACCTACTCGTACGACAAACCGACATCAACACTATCACGGTGGATATAAGAGATGACACGGGACGGCCGGTGGCATTCGAACGAGGAAAAGTGGTGCTGACACTTCATTTTCGACAAGCACGTGCTCCCCACTTTGTATAATGAAAAGTGCCATGCACGCAGCTATATGGATTATTATGCCCAACAGGCCGGGGGTGGCGTTCCGGTATTTGCAGGTGCACGCATGCAACGAGGACATGGGCTGGGGAACATACTCAGGAGTATCGTCAAAACGTTTCTGCCCTTGATGACGCGTGGGGTGAAAGCGATCGGCAAACAAGCGGTACGCAGTGGACTGCAGTCGCCGGTGATGTCTTGAGTGATACGGCACCCAAAGAAGCCTTGAAACGGCGGGCCAAAGAAGCGGGAGGCGTCTTGTTGGCCAAAGCACAACGCAGCGTAGGGAACTTGATAAAAGACCTGCACCACCGAGACCGCGCACCAGTCGACGTCCGACCCAGCGACGACGCACATCGAAGACCCAGGATATCTTTTCTTAAACATGTCCTTAATCCACGCAGAGTCCTGCCCCTCCACCAACAGTGAATTTGATTTGTGGACCGTCCCGCCCACACAGACCAGTGCCGAACAAGGATTATGGATGGAGCATCTCCCGCTCTCCAGCATCAACGAAACAGGGCCCAACGAGTTCACCATCAGTAATGCAGATACGGCCTATGTGGATTTAGCCCATACATACTTGTATGTGAAAGCCAAGGTCGTCAATGGGGATGGCTCCAGAATCGTCCAAGCTGCAACGGTGGGCCCGACGAATCTCTGACTGCACTCTGTGTTTCAACAGGTGGAAATTTTTATCAGGGACAAACTCATCAGTGACTCGACCAACACGTACCCCTATCGAGCCTACATCTAGACACTGTTGTTGTATGGACGAGAGGCTAAAGAATCTCAGCTGACAGCCGCTTTATTCTACAAAGACACAGCCGAGCACATGGACACGGTGGACAATGAAGGATCTAACAAACGGAAGGCTTTCACCGCGAACGGCGTCTCGGTGGATCTCATGGGTCGACTGCACGCAGACCTCTTCATGCAAGACCGGTACCTCTTGAACAAGATCCCCATCAAAATCCGACTGATACGGGCGCTTCCGACCTTCGCCTTGATGGCCACTAACGTAGAGGGGCATGCAGCTGACTATAAGATTGTCATCCAAGACGCAGTCCTGTATTTTTTGGCCCTGCATGTGGACGGACAACAGGTCCCAGCCAGGGCCTTAACACCGAACTTTGGGCGCGGGAATTTCATTCGAGCCTATCAGAGCCTGTTTACAGCCACCGGTCAAATCAACCAGGACGAAGAGAATATGATCAGTCGGGAGGACTACGCGAACGGATACACGTTGTTCTGTTTCGATCTGACCCCCACCTTGGAGAACGACCATCAGCTGGCCCTGGCCAAGCAAGGCAATTTACGGTTGGAAATCCACTTTGCACGAGCCCTCGGGACCACCGTCTATGTGATCTGCTACGCCGAGTTTGACAACATCATGCAAGTTGACAAGGCGCGCAACGTCCTGTGTGACTTTGCCACCTAACATGGATACAGACCAGATAACCACCGTGCTGGAGAATGACCCAGGGACACCTTTCAAGGGGTGTTCACCCGAGATGTTTTCCCATTAGACCGTATGTATCCTGCTGCTTACGTTCTCAACACGGACCCGATAGATCGGCCCGGTGAACATTGGGTGGGCGTGTACTTGACAGAACAGCAGGGCGAATACTTTGACCCATACGGCCTGCCACCCCTCCATCCCGATTTAACAGACTTCATGGATCAAGGCACAGAGACGTGATGTTGGAACAGTCAAACGTTGTAAAGCTTGACCAGTAGCGGGTGCGGACAATATTGCTTGTTTTACCTGTACCATCGAGGTTGACCGCTTCTCTCTTGCAGGAAACTGGCCTATGTTTATGTATACTATGATTGTCTTTTTTGAATTTGGTGCTAATACTGTTATATGGATATGGAATAGGTCTTTGGATTATGGACGCGGATATTCTTTAACGGACAACGGCTGAATTATGAATGACGGACTAGACGCGTGTATCGATGCCGGGGAAGAACCTTATCTACCATCGTACAGATGTTTGACGAGAACTCCAAGGCCGAGGACCACGATGTACTCTATATGACTGGGCCGCCCATCATTTCAATGTACAAGCCCAGTTCTGGGCTTAAGTGCTTTCAATGTACAAGCCCCTGTTCTGGGCTTAAGTCCTTTCACGAAAAGCCCCCTGTTTTGGGCTTAAATTCTATCGATGTCAATGTACAAGCCCCCTGTTCTGGGCTTCAGTTTTCACGTGGTTGTTCTCACGTTGTTGTTGTTATTTATTGTTGAATAAAAAACAAAATGAGATCTCACAAAAAAACCCTTTCTTGTGTGTTTTCCATATGAGCATAAAACAAGCGGCCATGAAGGCTATAACAGACGTGGGGATTCGGTCAAACTGGTCTTGAACACCGTGGAGACAGTAGCCAATCAGTGGCCTAAGATGGGGCCAAATGTAACCAATCAATGTCCAGAAAACAATGCAAGAGCACTGCTGTAAAATAGAAAGCCAATGAAATCAGCACACAGACCAAGTACATGTTTTGGTCTAGGTTAAGAGCGGGCACTCCGGCACAAAAATTTTGACGAGGAGTTAAAAGTTACGAGAGCAACAGGTGGAGTGAAAACACTATGGAGGTTCGAGGTGCGGAAAGACATGACCGAATCCCCACATGTCACCACGAAGACGGTGAGTGGAGACTCGTACAACACCTATAGATTAAGTTTATTACTATAAGTTCCATGGTTTCATGTAGTTTTTCGTGCCAATACGGTTCTGGGGAAAACTGGGGGTTCCCCACTGGCCATTTAACATGAGCATAGTGCTGGCGATATTGTGGGGGCCCTGTGCATTCCATGGGTGCTTCGGGAGGGCGGATAAAGGCTATCTATTGGCTCGGAAAGGGCCGAGCCTTGCCGGAAGGGGGACCTATGGACCTCTGACCTGAATGTGACCTTTGACCTTTTGACCTGAAATTCACCCGCGCACTTCCGGATAACCCGCGCGCGCTGCGGTCGGGCCGGGCCGGGCCGGAAAGGGTTGATAGGAGTTTTCCCCTATTGTAGGAGTAAAGCCCGTGTTCCGCTTTTTATATTTTTTTTTTGTGAAAACATGCACCCACCCTATCTCTCTCAGCAGGCCCCGATAAGCCCGGGGGACCGATATTCGCCCTTTGAGATAGGGTTGATAGGGGTTTTCCCCGTGTTCCGCTTTTTATAGTTTCGGGACAAATCCTAAATTTACATACACCCACTCCAACACCCTGCCTCTCTCGGCAGACCCCGATAAGCCCGGGGACCTATATTAGCCCTTTGGGGTAGGGTTGATATATTCTACGGTAAAGTCCGTGCTCCGTTTTTTATATCTGGAGAAATTTTACATCCACCCACCTTGCCTCCAGAGGGCAGCACCATCGATGCCAAAGGAGAATCCCCTTTTTGTTTATCTTTTGCGGAGATATACTGGACAATAAACGCTCGACCCTCGGGTCGCACGGATGCTAGACTCGTCCTAATAACATCGTCCAAAACCTATAGATTATGTTATATATAAGTCTTCCTTCCCATGGTTTCATGGAAAAACAGTGACCTTGAACTAGTGTGATCACGTGACCTCCCCGTGATGGAAAAAAACCAGAACCAAGTCAGTACATGCATTCCATACAGTCAGACATACCCAGGTCACGGCCGATTCACGCAGACCGGAAGTGACGTCATACACCTGCGCACTCCCATGATGGAAAAACCCCAGAACCAAGTCAGTACATGCATTCCATACAGTCAGACGAGGTCAAAATACTCACTTCTGATTGGCTGTCAAAGGTCACGATATGCAAATTTTTGAGGTCAAAGGTCAATAAGCTATTTAAAACTCTTTCTATGCTCGCAGACCGGAAGTGACGTCATACACCTGCGCACTCCCCGTGATGGAAAAACCCCAGAACCAAGTCAGTACATGCATACAGTCAGACGAGGTCAAAATACTCGCTTCTGATTGGCTGTCAAATGTCATGATATGCAAATTGTTGAGGTCAAAGGTCAATAAGCTACTTAATACTTTTTCTGTACTCGCAGACCGGAAGTGACGTCATACCATACACCTGTGCACTCTTCATGATGCAAAAACCCCAGAACCAAGTCAGTACATGCATTCCATACAGTCAGACGAGGCCAAAATACTCGCTTCTGATTGGCTGTCAAAGGTCGCAATTGGAACTCTTCTGTGTTCAGAGGTAGTTTTTCTCCCCAATATGCAAATTTTTGAGGTCAAAGGTCAATGAGAGTCAATATCCACCACAGGTCAGTACATGCATTCCTATCATTCAATATGACCTTGAACTATCACTTGGCCTGCCCGTGATGGAAAAAAACCAGAACCAAGTCAGTACATCTCATACAGTCATACCCAGGTCACGCCCGATTCACGCAGACCGGAAGTGACGTCATACCACACACCTGCGCACTCCCCGTGATGGAACAAACCCAGACACAAGTCAGTACATGCATTCCATACCCTCAGCCCTCTATATACTTGGGACTACTTTCTGTCCGCGGAGGCAGACCGCATCACCGCCAAACCGCATCACCGCGGAGGAATCCCCTAACATGTCTAAACATGACCCAAGGTCAGATGATGGACGGGATGAGAGGATACAGGTCAGTACATGCTCAAGTGCACTCATTGACCTTTGACCTCTCCACCTCCACGTGACGTCACAGAGGTCAAAGGTCAAGATGCGTCGAAATCAAAGCTATATACTACTGACGTCTGCATGCAGACTTATTCATGCAGGACCGATACCTCTTGAATGGAGTACCTGCCAAAATACGACTAGTGCGCGCAACGCCTGCGTTTGCCTTGATGACCCCTAATGATGACCTCGAGTATAACATTGTCATCCAAGAGGCCAGTCTGTTTGTACGCAAAGTGAAACCGAGCCCAGGTGCACAGTTGGGGTACATCAGAGCCTTGGAGAAAAAACCAGTCCAGCACCCTATCCGCCGAGTACAGACCAAAGTCTTTTCCGTCCCTAATGGTAATATGACTGCCAATCAAGAAAATTTATTTCTATGGGATTCGCCAAAGCGATTAACCTTGGCCTGTATGGAGAACGTCAGTTATAATGGAGCAATCACCAGGAATCCGCTCAACCTAAAATCATTCAACATCAATTTCGTGGCCCTGCATGTGGATGGCCAACAGGTACCGGCACGGCCCCTACAAACTAAGTTCGGAACGAACAATTACATCCGGAGCTATCTGAACCTCTTCGCAGCAACTGTCCAAATTAACCAGGACGAAGGAAATATGATAAGCAGAGACGATTTCGGAAAAGGGTACACGTTGTTCTGTTTCGATCTCACGCCCACCTTAGACAATGATCATCAACTGAGTCTCGTCAAGAAAGGTAACTTACGCTTGGAACTGCATTTCAGCATACCTTTACCGCGGACCATCAATGTGATTTGCTACGCTGAGTTTGACAACATTATTCAAATCGATAAAAGCCGTAACGTCCTGTGTGATTACGCCACTTAACATGGAAACAGAGCAGATTACCATCGTGCTGCAAAACGATCCGTGGACACGTACGGTGTTTCAAGGGGTGTTTGCCCGAAACGTCATACCCCTACATTATAAATATCCTGCCGCCTTCGTCCTTAACACGGACCCAATGGAGAGGCCCGGTCAACATTGGGTGGCGGTGTACTTGACAGAACAGCAGGGCGAATACTTCGATGCGTACGGCTTGCCACCCCTTCATACCGATTTAACAGACTTCATGGATCAAGGCACAGAGGCGTGGTGTTGGAACAGTCAAGCATTGCAAAGCCTATGGAAAGCCATCAGTGTCATAACCTCTGGTTTTCCACACGTGGTAATTCGATTTTCCACGCGTGGAAATTCTATTATTCACTCGTGGAAAATACAGCCAATGGTTTGACTTGTAATTACCACGTGTGGATATTTCGACCAATTACTCAACTTGGAAATACCACACGTGGAAATTATTTACCACGTGTGGAAAATATCCACCAATGATAGAACTGGGAATACCACGTGTGGAAATTATTTATCACACGTCGTATTTATCACCCAATCACTGAATTCGGAAATACGACGCGTGGTAAATAATTTCGACACGTGGTATTCCCATTTATCCACGCGTCGAAATTTTATTTTACCCAGCCAATGAATGAGAGCTTAACAAAGAAAGCTGGTAACTTCAGAATGGCGGAAATCGACAGTTTGCGGCGGTTCAAGTATCAGTTCTCCGAATGTGTTCGTCTAGCTGGAACAGACAATCTGCAACAGGACACTGTCAATTTCATAAAATACAGGTACGTGTAGCAAAGTTTTTTGTTGAGCAGTACAGGAGTTCCACCTGAGGCTGAGTCGTATAGGTCGACGACCGTACGACAGATAAGACAGGGTGAAAATGCGTGAATCTGCTTTCTGTAACGATTGTTTTGATTGGTAGATTCGAAAATAGAATTACCACGTGTGGAAAAGAGAATTACCACGTGTGAAAAATCTAGTGAAATACCACGCGTTGAAATTATCTACCACGCGTCGTATTTCCGAATACACTGATTGGGTGATGGATACGACGTGTGGTAAATAATTTCCACACGTGGTATTCCCAGTTCTATCATTGGTGGATATTTTCCACACGTGGTAAATAATTTCCACGTGTGGTATTTCCAAGTTCAGTAATTGGTCGAAATATCCACACGTGGTAATTACAAGTCAAACCATTGGCTGGATTTTCCACGCGTGGAAAATCGAATTACCACGTGTGGAAAACCAGAGGTTATGACACAGATGGCTTTCCATAAAAGCCTGGACAGTATGGTGTGCGGACAATATTGCTTGTTCTACATGTACCATCGATGCCGGGGAAGAACCTTATCTACCATAGTACAGATGTTTGACGAGTACCCTCAAGCTATCGATCGAGATGTACTCGTGTATGACTGGGCCGCAGATCATTTCAATGTACAAGCCCCGTTCTGGGCTTAAGTTCTATCCATTTCAATGTACAAGCCCCTGTTCCGGGCTTCAGTTTTTGCGTGTTTGTTCTCAGGTTGTTGCTGTTATTTATTGTTGAATAAAAAAATATGAGATGTCAATACCCTATCTTGTGTGTTTTCTGTACAATATGTTAACAGCATAACCAAGGGGCCATCAAGGTCCAATGCTTGAACAGACATGTGGGATTCTAATTTTAACCAATCTGGTATAGGCCAGTCAATAAAGCGGCTGGGAAAATAGCCAACCAGTGGCCTAGGATGGAGCCAAATGTAACCAATCAATGCCCAGAAAACAATTCAAGAGCACTGCAGTAAAACAGAGAGCCAATGAAATCAGCCCACCAAAAAAGTAAATGTTTTGGTCTAGGTTAAGAGCGAGCATTCCATCACAAACTTTTGACGAGGAAGGGAGACGGTAAGTTACGAGAGCAACAGTTGGAGTGAAAAAACTATAGAGTTCGATGTGCGGGTAAAGACCATGAAGACGACGAGTGGAGAAAAGGAGCGTAAGCTGACGATATTGTCGGGGGCTATGTTTGACGACGGGCATTCCGGGAGATTAACATTAGAGTAACTGAAGGATATATACAGTCGTATTCAGGGACAGATAACTCTTGTTGCATTTTCCCGGACATGTCAACTAACATTGAAGTAACCGAAGGACATATACAGTTGTATTCAGGGGCAGATAACTCTTGCTGGGCCTCAACGACAGGTTCGTAAGGGCACGTAGACGCCTCTTGACTCTTTGAAACAGGTCCCGATCCGCCGGGAAGCGATATTAGCCCCTCTAGACCTGGCTGATAAGGGTTTCCCCTATCTTAGAGGTAAAGTCCGTGTTCCGCTTTTTAAATTTTCGGGACAAATCCTAATTTTACATACACCACTCACCCACCCTGCATCTGTCGGCAGACCCTGATAAGTCGTGGACCGATCTTAGCCTCTCTAGACCTGGTTGATAACGATTTCTCCTATTTTAAGAGTGAAGTCCGTGTTCCGCTTTTGATATTTTCGGGACAAATCCTAATTTTACATACACCCACTCAGACATCCTGCCTCTGTCGGCAGACCCCGATAGGCCGGGGACCGATATTAGCCCCTCTAGACCTGGTTGATAAGGGTTTTCCCTATTTTGGGGGTAAAGTACGTGTTCCGCTTTTTATAGGTTCGGGACAAATCCTAATTTTACATACACCCACTCAGACACCCTGCCCATGTCGGCAGACCCCGATAAGCCGGGGGCCGATATTAGCCCCTCTAGACCTGGCTGATAAGGGTTTCCATTATTTTAGGGGTAAAGTCCGTGTTCCGCTTTTTATAGATTCGACCCCAATACTAATTTTACATACACCCACTCAGACATCCTGCCTCTGTCGGCAGACCCAGATAAGCCGGGGCTCGATATTAGCCCCTCTAGACCTGTTTGATAAGGGGTTTCTCTATTTTAGGAGTAAAGTCCGTGATCCGCTTTTTATAGGTTCGATCCCAATCCTAATTTTACATACACCTACTCACCAACCCTGCCTCTGTCGGCAGACCTCGATAAGCCGAGGACCGATATTAGCCCCTCTAGACTTGGTTGATAAGGGTTTCCCCTATTTTAGGGGTAAAGTCCGTGTTCCTCTTTTTATAGGTTCGACCCCAATACTAATTTTATATACACCCACTCACCCACCCTGCCTCTGTCGGCAGACCCAGATAAGCCGGGGAGCGATATTAGCCCCTCTAGACCTGGTTGATAGGGGTTTCCCCTATTTTAGGGGTAAAGTCTGTGTTCCGCTTTTTATAGGTTCGATCCCAACCCTAATTTTACATACACCTACTCACCCACCCTGCCTCTCTCGGCAGATCCCGATAAGACGGAGAGCGATATTAGCCCCTTCTAGACCTGGTTGATAAGTGTTTCCCCTATTTTAGGGGTAAAGTCCGTGTTCCGCTTTTTATAGGTTCGACTCCAATACTAATTTTACATACACCCACTTACCCACCCTGCCTCTCTCGGCAGACTCCGATAAGCCGGAGACCGATATTAACCCCTCTAGACCTGGTTGATAAGTGTTTCCCCTATTTTAGGGGTAAAGTCCGTGTTCCGCTTTTTATATTTTCGACTCCAATCCTAATTTTACATATACCCACCCATGACTTGATCCTCCTGGAGGAGCGCTTCACTTTGACACCTCCCACGACCCATTCGGACCACTAGTGGCCCACCCCAACCCCAAAACGTCCATTTTCATACCACTTTGTCTACTGCGCATGCGCCGAATGACGTCAGTTCCACGTTACACCCATCCAGTCGGATCTTCCCTCACGAGTGCTTCACACTGATACCTCACTGGACACCATCGGACCACGAGGGGCTCACCTGGCCCCCAAAACGTCCACCCCAGCGCTACTTGCCCAAATTCGCATGCGCACGGTGACTTTTTCAAAAAAAATTCACCGCTTAGCTTTAAGACCCCTCCCATCGTGTTCTACGTGGGGAGACGAAGAAAACAAGATCGCACAACCCATACCGCAAATGACCAGGAGTGAATTGCCCAGTATGGACCTATCCACTTCGCCAGTATGGGCCTGTCCAGGCCTACCTGAACTTTACAAAAAAATTCACCGCTTAGCTTCTAGAACCTTCCCATCGTCTTCTACAGTTCGAGACGAAGAAAACAAGATCCCACAACCCATAGTAAAATCCACAAGAAAAAATAATCACCCCCATAACCCATACAGGCATTTCCCGTATAGATGCAAATGTTCGAATCAGGGGAGATAACTGGAAATTTGTCTCACAGAGTTATTGTCCTATCAGAGTTGTCGTCCTTATCGGTCATCATACGTAGAACGAACGTTGTGCGGCCGCCATCTTGAAATTCGCCATGTTTGTTTCATTGTGCAAACTGGACAATAAACGCTCGACCCTTTGGTCGCACTGATCATAGGGTCGTCATAATAACATCGTACAGCACCTATAGATTATCTTTATTACTATAAGTCTTACTTCCCATGGTTTCAGGTATTTTTTTCGTGGCAATACCCCCTCGTGTATTGCGCTCTGTGGAGAGGGTTCCCCACTTGCCATTTAGTCTGGGCACAGTGCTGGCGATATTGTCGAGGACCCTGTTCCATGCATTCCATTGACGCATACTGTGACTGACCCTCGATTATATGGCAAGGTGAAATTGGGTCGGATTGCCCTGGTGGCAAAAACTAAAACTAGGGAAGATAACTCCGGGCTGTCACGTGACCCGAAAGTGACCTTTGACCTCTGTGCACCATTATTAATATCTGGTGTGTGCATCATTTTTAGGTCCGTTTGACCTAACATCAAGGTTAAACTCTAGCATATTGACGTACTTCCGATAGAGGGCGCTGCGGAGGTCACGTGACTGTGACGTTATGCTGGCCATAGTGATGGCGATATTGTCGGGGACCCTGCTTGATGACGTGCATTCCGCGACTAGCGTAGGACGAACGTTGTGCGGTCGCCATTTTGAAAATGGCCATCTTGAAAGTTCACATCATAAATGCGTTCGAGGCAGGTCCCTCGTTGCCCGAACAGCATTTGCACGCATATTGACACCAGAGGGCGCCAGCAGTCTTGTGACGTCACTTCCGGGTCAGGCCTTTGACCCTGCGCACCATTATTAATATCCAGTATTGTGCGAATGCGCAGGGGTCAACGGTCACTTCCGGTCACGTGATCGGACCCGGAAGTGACGTCACAAGACTGGTGGCGCCCCCCTGGTGTCAATATGCCGGCAAATGCTGTTTATATACTACTGTGTTGATTTCACACAACAGTGCTAAAACGTGTAATAAATGCACGGTTAGCTCGATGTTATTGACACAAGTGTTATAGAATTTGAATTATCCATTCTTTCACCGTATAGTTTCAAATCTCCACTTTCCGTTCCTGCTTGTTGCCAGTTCGAACCAGTGTACGATTGATAGACGAACAACAGCTTGTTTTGACAGTACGTTCAATAATACCCATGCACTAATTCGTAATATATCAGCAAATAATATATCAGATATGAATGGATATATTTCACGTGAATTTATCCTCCCCAATGTGTACACATGAACGTTCGAAGTCGTAAAAAACACTTCTCGGAAATTACAGGCTTCGTTCATAACCTGCAGCATCGATTTCCTGTTCTGGGGTTTTCTGAAAGTTGGTTGAATCCTACGACTGAAAAACTATTTGACATACCAGGATATGTCCCGTTTGCATCTTCAAGGAAAAACAAAAGGGGTGGGGGGTTGATCTTCTATGTTGACGAGAATCTCAAATCCTGCAAAGTACGAGAAGATCTCTCTCAGCTAGACAAAGATGGTGAATACGAATCATTGTTTTTAGAATTAATTTTAGAAGAGAAGAAATATATAGTAGGGTTTTTTTATCGACCGCCAGATAAAAATGTTAATGTTTTCAATCAATATTTACAACGCGTCCTGAATGTACCAGACGTTGAAAATAACAACTGTGTGTTTATGGGCGATTTTAACGTTGATCTGTTTAAAACAGATCGTCATTCGCCTTCAAAAGATTTTCTAGAAATCCTAAAGTCTCACTATTTTTTCCCCCAAATCACCAAACCGACGCGAGTCCGAGCCCGCTCATCAACACTTATTGATACCGTAATATCTTCACCAATTTTCACGAAAATAACCTATTATCAGGTATATTT
Organism: Hanleya hanleyi; assembly: GCA_036873755.1. Lineage (NCBI taxonomy): Eukaryota > Metazoa > Mollusca > Polyplacophora > Lepidopleurida > Hanleyidae > Hanleya > Hanleya hanleyi. The sequence continues at coordinate 60,856 of JAVTVY010019121.1, forward strand.
TTAACCGACATTACTGATCATTTCCCAGTTTTTCATATTTTAAAAACAGAATATATATCGAAATTCACTGACCAAAACATAACCTATCGAAAAATCACATCGGATCGAAAAGAACTTTTTACTAGACGGATTAGCGAAGTTAATTGGAGCGTCAGTGTTCACGACCCTAATATTCTGCTAGATAGATTTCTGTCTGAGTTCAACCCGATTTATGAGGACTCTTTTCCGATAGTATCACACAAAGTTTACAAAAACAGGATCACAAAACCATGGATCACAAACGGTATATTGAAATCGATTCATGAGAAAAACAAGTTATATCGACTGTATCTTGTAAACCAAAATGACATAACTCATGGCCAATACAAAACTTATAGAAACAAACTTAGCCATAGTATCAGATTATCTAAAAAACGATATTTTGAACAAAATTTAACAAAAGCAATCAAGATATAAAGGGAACATGAAAGGTGCTAAACCAGCTCATGAATAGAAATAAACGTGTTAAAACAAGACTCATTCACTGTAAATTATCGGATAATTATAAAATAGCAGACAGCTTTAACGACTACTTTAGTACAATTGCTTCCAAACTCCATTCTCAAATACCTAATGCGACCACAAATTTCAACGATTACCTACATGCAGATATGTCTATCTCAAATAATTTTGAGTTCACACCGGTTAGTCCCAATGAGGTTCAGCAAACAATAATGATTTTGAAATCAGCGGCCCCTGGCCTAGACGAAATCAGAATGTCATTAATTAAACTAATCTCTAATTACATTTCTGCTCCGCTTTCTCGAATAATCAATTCTTCTTTTGCCACTGGCGAAGTTCCAAAATTATTCAAGAATGCCAAGTGTTGCCCGGCCAAGGGTAAGGAAGGTAAGGCACGCAATAGTTTTGCATTGAATCACGTTTATTTCTTATACATGATCTTGAAATGATGGTGATTAATGATGGAACAAAGGAGGGCGACAACTATGCTCTGTCAAAATACAAAAGAACAACATCTGTGAGACAAATGCATTATTTAAGCTCGAACATGTGTTTGTATAATGTACTGTGACAGTGGCCATGCTAACATATCAATAATTTGTTTACCAACAAACGGTTTCATGTATTTGAACATGTTACGCATCAACAAATTATATTCAGATAAACAATCATTGTTCGAATAAACTGTCTATGCTTTATCAAATGGAAAACTGTTATGTGTTCATTTACTGCAGAATACATGCGATTGAGCGTATAATGTCAATGACGGAATTTGGTTGTGATTCCTACAGACGGAATGACAAGTATCTACTTCATTGTAAAATAGCTCGTCTTACGATATAATAATATTGCATCATTAAACCCAAATCTGACCAAATCAACTTCACCCACGTGACCAATACTATGTAAACAACAAGTATTCACTTCATTGTATCATAGCTTGTCTTACAATGGTATTGCATCACTTAATCCAATGTCTGACAATTCGACCAAGCTACAGTACATAATTAAATGTTGGCTAAATCTCATTCATATAATATGACGTAATAACGGGTACAATGACTAGTATATGTCCCGAGACACTCAAATGAATAACCAAACAGTATACTTGGAGTGGCCTTATCAACATACATTATGACACACACTCACCCCTACATGTACAGCTCAATATTCTGGACAGATTCATTGAAGAAGTCTGCTCAAGTCCCCCGCTGAACATCAACAGCTAGCCTACAACAATGACAGTACTACAATCTACAAGATCTATAGCATCTCAGATCAAAGTGCAGCTAAAAGCAGACTACAAGCACTCATACTGTAACACAGATGTTCGGCAAATTAATTGCTTAAAATTCAGTTTGTCTCTATTTAAAGTCACAGATTAATATAAGTTCTGATAAAACTATTATTTGATAATACAATAACCAACTGCCAATTAAACTATTTACAGAGACGTTTCCGTTCAAATGAACTCGCTAACCCGAGAGCATGGGCATTATGACGTCATTGCAGTGAAACTGAAACTAGTTCATGAACGAGAGAAGAGCGTTAAAATTAGACAATTTACGATAAAATGGTACAATAACAATGATGACAATCGATTACCGGGTGTTTAGTTAGGTGATTGCTGCTTCAGGACATACATACCATTACACGAACAGCGAGAAATTAATGTAAATTTGCGGTCTTCGCTGTAGCAAATCTGTTCAACCATGCGGTTTTGCGGCAGACGGAAGTAAGGTACAATTACGCCTCCAGTGGCTGGCGCACTCATAATCAAAGGGGGATCACTCTAATTGACTTACGTAATGACCTCCCACATCCTCCCCAGCCTTACGTCGTTACCGTATAACGACGATAACACTTTACATGAAAAAGAAATACAAAAAGGAAATGAAACGAATATTGCAAACACAGTATGTAGGCGAGTCCTACCACAAAAACGGTTACAATCTATTGAACACACTGGTTAAGTGTTGTAATGCAGATCGTAGCTCTCTATGTGGATTTGGGTGGTAACCTTTCGTAGTTCTAGCACTACGACGAACAGAACTATTTGCGATGTTGTGGTTGTTAGGCTCAATACTGGAATCACCTGTACGAGGGTGCTCCTCCACTATCATTCCCCATTCATCTTCAGATGAATCAGAACTGGTGCTCAGGGAATTGGTTTCAAGAACAAGGCCAGTGCCAGGCTGCTCTGGTTCGTCAATATCAGGTAGTCTAGGACACAATCTTAATTCTGTACGATGCACAACTCTTTGTTTATGTTCTGGGTTATCGTGGATTCGTTCCACCACATACACCTCATTCGTGGGATCGGGACGGCCAACTACCTTGTGCACCTCAGACCTCCATTTGTCTTGAATTTTGTTTCGCCCTCGAGGTTCCCGATTTCGCACAAAGACATAGTCACCAATCGTGACGGGTACAACATTTGCGGACTTTTCTGGCACTTTCCTTTGGGTTTCTGACTGAGCGTTCATACGCTCCCCAGCCTTGCTGAAAGCGTATCTCAGATTGGCTTGATGCTGCTGCAACCATTCGTCGATGGTCCTATCACCAAGCTCTGGTTCTTCACCCAGAAGGAAGTCAAGGGGCAGCCTTGCATCCTGGCCATACATCAAATAGTACGGTGCGAATCCTGTGATTGAATGTGGGGTAGCATTGTACATATACAATAACTCTGGCAAATGTGCAGGCCAACGGCGCTTTTTCTCACTCGAGAGTGTACATAGCAGTCCATGAAGTGTACGGTTAAAGCGTTCACATTGACCGTTTGATTGTGGGTGATACGGAGAAGTTCGAGTCTTTATCACCCCATACATCTGGCACAAATGTTGGATCAAGTTGGCCTCAAAATTTCTCCCCTGGTCGGAGTGGATTCTCAGTGGTACTCCAAAACGATAAAACCATTCCTTTACCAAAACCTTGGCAGTCGTTTTTGCGGTTTGATCTCGGGTGGGTACAGCAACACTCCACTTACTGAATACATCTGTCATTACTAGAACATTCTCAGTCCCATCCGTGGCCTTCTCCAAAACAGTAAAGTCTATAGCTAGCAATTCTAGTGGTCGACTAGCAGAAACTGTGCCCATTGGGACTTTGACTCCCGGTTGTGGCAACTTTGCGATTACACAACGCTCACATTCTTTGCAGTGTGTTTCAATGTCTTGAAGCATACGGGGCCAGTACACCCTGGTGTGCGCGAGAGCAAAGGTCCTCTCAATTCCTTGATGGCCACACTTATCATGTATGCACTCCAGAATTTGGGGCCGCATCTCCAATGGAATAACTGTTTGGAGCTCTTCTCCTTGCTGAGGTCGTGATATTCGGCGATAGAGGACGCCATCCTCTCCCACGACTAACCTTTTCCACTGGCGCAGCAAGAGAATAACTTCTGGAGACTCCACATTTCTCTCCTTGAAATCAGGTTTACGACCACGGTCCAAATATGTACGGAGTCTTTTAATCGCCGGGTCCTGCTGTTGATGCTGTACAATTTCTGGTTTTGTCAACAAGGGAAATGGTGCGATGGTGGAAATCCTAGCATGTATTTCGTCTTTGTTGATCTGACTGGCTTCCATTATGGCGGTTCCTAACACTGAAGGAATGGGTGTAGAGCGAGCCTGTTCATTGGAAATACCTGAAGAAATCACAGCCCCTTTCACAGTAGCTACATCAACAAACCTGTGATCAATGGCTGGCCAGCGAGACAATGCATCTGCATTCCTGTTAAGACGTCCAGAACGATACTTCACGTCAAAGTTGAAGGAAGCAAGCTGTGATACCCAGCGCTGCTCCACAGCTCCCAACTTCGCAGTTGTCAGATACTTCAACGGATTATTGTCCGTGAACACAATGAAAGTCTGTCCCATCAGATAGTCTCTGAATTTTTCGGACACTGCCCATTTTAGGGCGAGAAGTTCCAGGCGCATGGACTTTCCTGCATTTGCTGTTTTCTCTGCCGGTCGCAACCCGCGGCTAGCATACGCGATGACACGCACTTTCCCGTCACATTCTTGTGACAACACGGCTCCAAGCCCCATCAAGCTCGCATCTGGTTCGACTATAAATGGCTTGCTGTAGTCGGCATAAGCTAGGACCGGTGTCGAAGTTAGTTTCTCTTTCAGCTGTATGAAAGCAGATTCACATTCAGCATCCCATGGGTGTGATCCTTTGGCACATTTGGCTATTTTGGCATGTAATGGTCCTGCCAGGTGTGCAAACTTGGGAATAAATTTCCGGTAATAGCTGGCGAGGCCAACAAAAGCTCTAAGCTCCTTTACTGTTGTTGGTGTCCGCCAACTGTCCACTGCCTTTATTTTCTGAGGGTCCGTGCCAACCCCATCTGCAGACACCACGTTACCCAGAAATTTCACTTGTGACTGGAAAAATTCGCATTTGCTGAGCTTAAGCTTCATATTGTGTTCTTTCAGTCTTGTCAGAACCTTGTCTAGATGGGTCAGATGTTGTTGTAAATCCTGAGAGAAAACGATGATGTCGTCCAAATATACAACGACGAGATCTGCAATGTAGCTCTCCAGACAGGTCTGCATCAGTCTTTGAAACGTAGCGGGTCCATTACACAATCCAAAAGGCATTCGTTGGTACTCATACAGACCCATTGGTGTGATGAACGCGGTTTTGTGCTGATCCCTTCCATCCATCGCCACCTGATTATAGCCACAGGCCAAGTCCAGTGTGGAGAATACGCGAGCTCCGTTCAATGTATCAATAGATTCCTCTATGCGTGGTAAGGGGAAAGCATCACGACGAGTTTTGGCATTCAGCCTACGATAATCTACACACATTCTGAGACTGTTGTCCTTTTTTCGCACTAATACCACGGGTGAAGCGTACGGGCTACTACTTGGCTTCATGATGTTTTGTCTTAGCAAGTTACGGATGTGCTCTCGTACTTCTGCATAGTCACATGGTGGGATACGTCTAAATGGTTGTGCTACAGGCACATCATCCTCTGTAGGTATGCCGTGTTTGATGATATCAGTGAAGCCAAGATCATCATCTCCTTTTGAGAACACAGATGAATGTTGTTTAAAGAAATCAACTACCTGGGACCTTTCTTCATCTGCTAGATCCAAGTGTGACAGATCCGGTACAAAGTCTTTTGTGGGCTCATCCACTGGATTCCCATCATCACCAGATCTCTGTGACATCAGCTGCACGACATCAGTATCTCCATCTCTGATGAACTCTATATCCTGGTTATGGAAAACATGTTCCCTTTACTCAGAAGACCTATTCTCCTTCGCGGTTGTAGGATAGCATCCTGTCTCCCCACGTTCAAAACTCTGACAAATCCCGGTCCACTTCTCGGTTCGACGACTGTATTCAATACCAGTAATCCAGCAGTGGCAGGGCTATCACCAATAGTACGTTCTACCATTTCGCCCAATGAAGTCGCCATATCCTGATGTCTATCTATTGTCTGAGTCCTTGTCTCCGGTGTTTTAGGGGAAAATTCTGCGGGGTTTGTACATTCTTTGGCAAAATGACCTTTTCCGCCACATTGATAGCAGGTCAATTCACTCTTCGGTCTTCTCTGAACACGACGGTTGTCAGTTTTCCAAGATCTGTTGTTGCCATTTTGAGTGGAATTGTTCATACTCTGTTCTTTAAACATTCCTGTTAACTTGTCAATCTGTTGTTGTTGTTTCTCCACCAGTCTCATAAGATTATCGTATGTTGAAGCGGCAGATGCTGCGGCTGGTTCTGGAGAAACCTCTGCTGTAGCCTCATACACGGTCGGCTTCGAACGATTCTTCATCTTTCCTTCCAAATCCTCCTCCAGCCAGCGAATTGCTTCCTCTCGGAGGTCAAGGAATTGGATGTCTGGATGTTCTCTGATCATCCGTTTCAGGTGTTTTCTCAAATATTCATCTTTCACATTGTCGGCAAACTGATCGTTCAAAAGTTTGTCTTTGTTCGGCACACATCTTGGATCTGATTTTCCAATGCGTTCCATCAGTTCAAGCAGAGAATGAGAGTATGACCGGAGTGTCTCGCCATCACGTTGACGTCTCTCATAGAAATCTCTCTGCCGTTTTGCCATTGATGCTTGTGTACCGAAGCAGGAGCACAAGATTTCCATAATCCTAGCTGGGTCCTCTCTTTGAGCTTGTGGCCTATAGCGAATTTCATCTTTTGCCTGCCCATCCAGATGTGTCATAATAAAGTCAACTTTCTCTTTCACAGAGAAGTTTCGAGAATCTAGGTAGGTTTTCATTTCATCCACCCAGTTTTCTACACGCATATCAGAGTCAGACTGGGGTCTACCAGAAAAAGTTTTGAATTTCCTGTCCTTGGGAACATATACCACTCTTTCTGGTCTAGCAGGGACATCATCGAGTCGCCTTCGTAGCTCACTAGATGTCTCCCTCTCTGTTTCTAACTGAGCCTCAAGTGCAGCAAGCCTACTCGATTACTGCTGAATGGGGTCTTCACCACCAGCGTTATCTTGACCACCACCTGGCATGTTTCTTACTGTTACTGCACAATTCAGAATACAGTGCAATAATATGTAATGCATATACATGTGACAACTGTAAATGTTACCTCACCTTTTACAGCTGAAAACAAAAGTGAGACTTGTACAAACAAATTCAATTACATTGGAAATAGATCAGCTGAATTTGCAATGCGGTCAGTTCAATCAAAATTCAAGCAATATCATTTAGCAGTACTCAATCAGAAATGTTCAATAATGCATATCAATATAGAAAAAGAAACATTCGATACCAGGAGAATCAAAACAGCTGAATAATGTATGCAAAATGGCAATACCTACTCCGAATTTCCATTTACTGCGCTCTGATCTCTTACTGCCTAGTGTGACTTTAATGATAGTAAAATAAAACCTTGGAATGATCAACAATGTCAAATGTCAGTCTCTACAGATTGCATTCACCAAAACTGACAGTTCTTCGTTCCAGTCTCTAACTCTGCATTCACTGCTGGTACAGTTAATTCAGTTACCAATTCACCAGTTTACTACGCATTACTCAGTCCTACCAACTCCTTATGGTCTGGATCCCTGAAATGCGATTTATTCCTGGACACACAGTCACTAAAATCTACCCTGGTCTGATGCTGAATCTTTAATTTTGTATTCACCGTTGAAAACAAAGTCACTGGAAAACACCTCAGTTTTATGCTGAACCCTCAATTCAATATCTACTGTTGTCAACAGGCACTGGAAGCCACGTCCGGTTGGTGCTGAACCCCCAATTTAGTATCTACTGTTACAACAGAGTCACTGGAAGCCAACTTGGTTTGGTCCTGAACCCTCCAGTTACATTCTACTGTCCAGTCCAGTGCATCACACCACCGGAATCACAATGTTCTTTGTACATGTTATCACAATGCTGATGGCCATAGTAACCAAACTTCCAATCAGTTCTCCGAAAGTGCCATCCATCGTTGGTTGCCACCCTCCTATTTGCATATCACCATCCTACCGGCGACGCCAATTGTTGCCCGGCCAAGGGTAAGGAAGGTAAGGCACGCAATAGTTTTGCATTGAATCACGTTTATTTCTTATACATGATCTTGAAATGATGGTGATTAATGATGGAACAAAGGAGGGCGACAACTATGCTCTGTCAAAATACAAAAGAACAACATCTGTGAGACAAATGCATTATTTAAGCTCGAACATGTGTTTGTATAATGTACTGTGACAGTGGCCATGCTAACATATCAATAATTTGTTTACCAACAAACGGTTTCATGTATTTGAACATGTTACGCATCAACAAATTATATTCAGATAAACAATCATTGTTCGAATAAACTGTCTATGCTTTATCAAATGGAAAACTGTTATGTGTTCATTTACTGCAGAATACATGCGATTGAGCGTATAATGTCAATGACGGAATTTGGTTGTGATTCCTACAGACGGAATGACAAGTATCTACTTCATTGTAAAATAGCTCGTCTTACGATATAATAATATTGCATCATTAAACCCAAATCTGACCAAATCAACTTCACCCACGTGACCAATACTATGTAAACAACAAGTATTCACTTCATTGTATCATAGCTTGTCTTACAATGGTATTGCATCACTTAATCCAATGTCTGACAATTCGACCAAGCTACAGTACATAATTAAATGTTGGCTAAATCTCATTCATATAATATGACGTAATAACGGGTACAATGACTAGTATATGTCCCGAGACACTCAAATGAATAACCAAACAGTATACTTGGAGTGGCCTTATCAACATACATTATGACACACACTCACCCCTACATGTACAGCTCAATATTCTGGACAGATTCATTGAAGAAGTCTGCTCAAGTCCCCCGCTGAACATCAACAGCTAGCCTACAACAATGACAGTACTACAATCTACAAGATCTATAGCATCTCAGATCAAAGTGCAGCTAAAAGCAGACTACAAGCACTCATACTGTAACACAGATGTTCGGCAAATTAATTGCTTAAAATTCAGTTTGTCTCTATTTAAAGTCACAGATTAATATAAGTTCTGATAAAACTATTATTTGATAATACAATAACCAACTGCCAATTAAACTATTTACAGAGACGTTTCCGTTCAAATGAACTCGCTAACCCGAGAGCATGGGCATTATGACGTCATTGCAGTGAAACTGAAAATAGTTCATGAACGAGAGAAGAGCGTTAAAATTAGACAATTTACGATAAAATGGTACAATAACAATGATGACAATCGATTACCGGGTGTTTAGTTAGGTGATTGCTGCTTCAGGACATACATACCATTACACGAACAGCGAGAAATTAATGTAAATTTGCGGTCTTCGCTGTAGCAAATCTGTTCAACCATGCGGTTTTGCGGCAGACGGAAGTAAGGTACAATTACACCTCCAGTGGCTGGCGCACTCATAATCAAAGGGGGATCACTCTAATTGACTTACGTAATGACCTCCCACACAAGGTTACTCCAATATTTAAATCAGATGATCCTTCTACTATCTCTAACTACAGACCAATATCTATTCTGCCATGCTTCAGTAAAATACTCGAGAAACTAGCTGTCAAGAAACTAACCAGTTTCATGGAAACTAATGAAATTCTCACGAAAGATCAATTTGGCTTCCGAGAAAATCACTCAACATCACTAGCCGTGTCTTCCCTATATGATACACTCACCTCCGCTAAGGAATCTACATATTACAGTATTGTTACTTTCTTAGATTTATCTAAAGCATTTGACACCGTCAATCATAACATTTTACTCGCTAAACTCGACTACTATGGTTTCCGAGGCAAATCAAACAGTTGGTTCAATAGCTACTTATCTGAAAGGTCACAAACGGTTGTGTACAATGGCGCATTTTCAAAATCAATGACAGTAGATTATGGTGTTCCGCAAGGTTCGATTCTTGGACCAATTTTATTTCTCCTATATATAAATGATATAAGCAAAGTAACTGATATGATAAAAATTGTTTTGTTTGCTGACGACACTAGCGTAGTCTCCACTTTTAAAGATATCACTGAGGCTACCGATGTCATGAAACGCGAACTACATAAGCTACATAACTGGTTTTCTTGTAATCGTTTATCTTTAAATGTAAATAAAACTAAATATATACTAGTTAGACCCAACGCCCACAGATCACTAAATAATATACCTGCGTTATCTATATCAGGTACAGCAATCGAACTTTAAATTTTTAGGAATTTTTGTCAATGACCAACTTAATTGGACAATCCACATAAATTATATATGCAATAAAGTGGCAAGGAATCTAGGGATTATAAACCATATTAAAAAATCACTAAATAAGAAAACATTATACATATTATATTACTCGATGATATTTCCTTATTTTAACTACTGTAATGTGATATGGGGAAACACATATGTAACCCATCTGTATCCATTAACTCGTGCACTCCGGATAATTACCTTTTCGCGAAAACATGAGCATACACTGCCACTCTTTACAAATCTAAAAATATTGCAGTTACCAAAACTAAATCAATATATATCCCTCCTATTAGCTCACAAATTCATTCGTCACTTTGCTCAGCTACCAGTATTTTTAAAATTATATTTTACAAGACAATCGGACATACATCAATATGGGACCAGGGGACAAGCTCTTAACCTATATAGGCCTATATATCGATCTAACCTGTCGTTTTATACCCTAAAAATTACTGGACCTCGCGAGTGGAACAAACTCCCCTCATCAATCAAAAGTATAAATTCCACTTCAGTATTTAAATCAAAACTCAAGTCATACCTAATAGACAACTGACCCATTATCACAGCCGGTGCAATTTTAGTATAAAAGCTACACTACAGATAAAAGTATTTATTGTTTCGCCACCTGAAACAGTTTAACATTATATATATATTTATTTTGGGATAGATCAAGCCCCTTGGGGTTTTATTCCCGCCAAGTGTTGTATTTAGGCGTGAAAGTCCGCTTTTCTTTGTATGACTTATGCTTGACCGCCATTGATGGATTAATACTGGAATGTATATTGGTGAATGAAAAAAAAATAATAAAAAAAAAAATAAAAAAAAAAAAATATTGTTTTCCATACTTCGGAAATGGGTATAACTGCTAATCATTAATAATGTCCTTAATTCTTACTCAGTTTTCTGGATTTTGTGTTGTGTTGCTCACCAAAGAAAGTGTTGTAACTGAGAAAGTGTTGATTACTAATGTTTATACTAAAGATAACAACGTGAGTAGTAGAGAATGAGCATCTCGACACCATTTGACCTACTTTCGTGGAGGTCATGTGGATGTCACGTGGAGGTCACCTGACGATCACGTGATCAATATAGTTCCGGCAAAGGTCACTTGACTGGAAGCGACCCCGAGTGATATGGATTAAGAATACTGATCAGCGATACGGATTTTATATTTTTGGAACATCATGATTTCTTGTCGGCATCATTGAAAACTGTTGACGGCTTCTCTCTTGCAGGAAACTAGCATATGTTTATTTATACTATGATGGTCTTTTTGAATTTGGTGCTAATACTGTTCTATGGATATGGAATAGGTCTTTGGATTATGGACGCGGATATTCTTTAATGGACGACGGCTGAATTATGAATGACGGACTAGACGCTTGTATATTCCTCCACAGTGATGCGCTCATGTCCGGTGGTGATGCGATCGCTTCCGGGGAGAAGCCTCCGAGAACAGAAAGTAGTCCCTTGTCAACGAGACTTCAAATACGCGGGTGGTCGCTTCGCTTGATTCTCCGGGAATGTCCCGCAATCTCCGGCAATGTCCGAGAATCGTCGGCTATGTCCGGTCATCTCCTGCAATGTCCTGTCATCTCCGGCAATGTCCGGCCCTCTCCTGGAATATAATGATCAATAAGCCTTTATCCGCTCTTCCAAAGCATCAATGGAATGCACGTCATCAAACATGGCCCCCGACAATATCGCTCAGCATAAATGGCAAGTGGGGAACCCTCAGTTTCTCCACATAGCAAATAGTGGGAGAAGGAAAATCCCCACGGTCCCAGCGAGAGCCGAATCCGGGTTGCTCTCTCCAGAAGCGGACACGCTATCCACTACACCACGAGTCTACCCATACTAGGCAAGGTTGAAAATATCCTAATATATCTACCAGAGGGCAGATCACTATACGGCTAGGGTAAAGGCCCAATCGGGAACCCACGCATTGCGGGTATGCAATGTTTAACCTAATGGGAAACCCATTCATGGACATTTGCGGTATAGGGTGTGGCCCCTTGTTTTTCTCGTCTCGCCACGTAGAAAACGATGGTGGTGGTCTGGAGGCCATGTGTTGTTTTTTCGAAAAAGTGACTGTGCGCATGCGTGATACATAGACAAGCCCGTGGGAGACATTTTGGGGTCTAGGGGAGCCCGTAGTGGTCGGATTGGGTCGAGTGAGGCATCAGTGTGAAGCACTCGTGAGGGAGCATCCGACTGGATGAGCGTGACGTGGAACTGACGTCATTCTGCGCATGCGCAGTTAAAAAGGGACATGGGAATGGACGTTTTCGGCTGGAAGTGGGCGACTATTGGTCCAAATGAGCGTGAGAGGTCTCAAAGTGAAGCGCTCATCCAGAGCGATCAAGTCATGGGTTGGTGCATGTAAAATCAGGGTTGAGTTTGAACATATAAAATCCGTAAACACGGACTTTACCCCTAAAATAGGGAAAACCACTATCAACCAGGTCTAGAGGGTCTAATATCGGTTTCCAGCGGAGTGGAGGAGCCTGCCGAGAGAGGCCGGGTGGGTTAGTGGGTGTATGTAAATTAAGGACTGGGTTTGAACATATAAAAAGCGGAACGCCTAAACCATCGGGAATCATCCAGGGAAGTGGTTATGGTGGCATCTGCAGGGTTACATGTAAAATTAGGATTTGGTTTGAACATATAAAAAGCGGAACACGGACTTCACACCTAAATCATGGGGAATCATGGATGTTTTGGGGTCCACTATTGATACGAATAGGGCGCGGGAGATGTCATAGTGTAGCACACGCGGAGGAGCCTCCGACTGGCCGGGTGGGTCGTGGAAGTGGGGGAACTGGCGCGCATGCGCTGTAGAACAATTGCATTGGAATGGACGTTTTGGGGCTGAGATGGCCCAAAATTAGTCAGAATAGGTCGTGTGAGGTGTCATGTTGAAGCATTCGTGAAGGCGTATGGACTGCTGTCTAGTCGTAGTATAGAAAGCAGCAAGTGGTGCATGGGGGTGCGTGGGGGTGCGTGGGATGTGTTTGAGGGACCATCCGTGGTCCTAATAGGTCGTGTGGGGTGTCAAAGTGAAATTCTCGTGGTATAGACTTGAGGAATTTCCATGGCATCTGTGACGTCATTGGTGACGTCATCAGTACGAGTAGAAGCCAAAGTGGGCATTTTGGGGGTGTGAAGAAAGGTGTTTGGGGTAGAGATGGTCCATCCGTGGTCCGAATGCGTCGTGTGAGATGTCATCTTGTAGCAACGCCCGCAAACGCCAAGCTTAACTCTTCAACACCCTGGCGAAATAGCTCAGATGCGCTGGTTTTCTAGATATTCTATGGAATTGTCACTAATTCATCGAAATCCAGTGACGCCCGTTGTTACGCCTTAATGCCCTATCTGTACGCCTTAACACTCGTCTCAACGCATTAACGCCCGTCTCAACGCCTTAATGCCTTATCTTGGAAACCTTAACGCCATATCCTCACGCCCTAACGCGCATAGACCAGTCAATCGGCGAGCTGGGGACGTAACCAATCAATGCAGCCATAAGGGCACCCACCGCGTACACACCGCGACATGTAAAGGCACGTAACAAAATGTAGCACTACATATGACTCATTATGTCCATCATAATCAACGTTGGTTGGGATGGCCGAGAGGTCTAAGGCGCCAGCCTTAAGTGCTGGTCCACATATGTGAGACGTGGGTTCGAATCCCACTCCTGACACGCACCTTTTTCGTTATTTTTCGTCACGTTTGGGTAGAGATGGGCCATCCGTGGTTCGAATGGATCGTGTAGGGTGTCAAATTGAAGCTCTCGTGGTGTAGACTATGACTTGAGAGATGTCCACGTCATCTGTGACGTCATTGGTGACGTCACGGGCGTTAAGCACACTTCACGGGCGTTGGGCACGCCTCACTCACTCACTCACCCACTCACTCACCATGGTTATAGGGTACAGGGTGTGCCATACATGCGTTAAGGCGTGCATGGCAACCTGGTAGAGTTACCTGTGAGTGAGTGTGAGTGAGAGAGTGAGAGAGCGAGGGGGTGAGTGAGTGAGTGAGTGAGCGACCTGTTCTGAGTAATTTTGGGTCATCTCGACCCCAAAACGTCCATTCCAATGCACTTGTTCTACAGTGCATGCGCGCCAGGTCCCTCACTTCCGCGACCCACCCGTTCAGCTCCTCCACGAGTGTCACACTATGACACCTGCCCCATTCGTACCAATAGTGAACCCAAAACATCCATGATTCCCCATTATTTAGGTGTTAAGTCCGTATTCCGCTTTTTATATGTTCAAACCAAATCCTAATTTTACATGCAACCCTGCAGATGCCACCAGGTAGACGTTGAAGGGTAAGGAGTACAGGCATAATGAATATTTATTAGCTGACGTTTGAATCACGTGACTCTCACAAGCACAACTCCGCCCAGGCACATGGCTCTTCGTTGAGGTCAGTGTGTCTGACGTTAACTTCATCCGTCTATATGCATCTATCAAGCCTTTTCTGAATTTGATTATCTTAGTGTGAGTGGGCCAAAATGTGTTCTAAAGCTGTGCACAATTTGAGAATAAGCCCAGACAGGTTAGCAGGACATCAACACAGAGAGAGATGTATGTGCCGAGCCGCCCGATCTCATGGTCGAGGCTCCAGAGGGTGAATTGTCTCATCTGTGAACTGCTGTTGATGTTGATAATAACATTGGCTATGTCACCGACACAGATCATTTGAATGCGCTCATTACGACGTTCGAGGTGACAACAACATCCCACTACACCTGTAAAATGTTTTTTCTCTTGCTGACATTCATCTGTGTAGAGTTAAAATGTTCATAATATTATCAAATTTGTTTGTCTCTCAATATTTCTTTTTTTCTCACTACTTACGTCTGTTACAGAAGTAAGCAATTGAAGAAGTAATGTACCGACTCTTCTGCATTCTATATTATCAATGTATCCGTTTAAACAACATGTATCATATATTATATCTATAGGGGGACACGCTAACGAGCCTTGGGCTCATTGTGCCCCCGTTGTAAACAGTGTTTGCAATAAATTTGTTTAAACCAAAATGTTTTGTGTTGAAATCAACATGGTTTTGTGTTAAACTTAATATATCAACACAAAATTGTGTTGAGCTCAATACAAATTGGTGTTGATTCTTACACAATTTGTGTTATTCTCAACACAATTCTGGTGCTAAAATGGCTTCAACACAATTTTTTCGCAGGGTACCTGTACCCTCTACCCTTTTGCTTACTACTCATCACCCTCTTGCCTTATTAAACGTAGGCCTTCCCTCACCCTAATGCTTCTATTCCATACCTTCTTAGCTGTAATCCATACAGCTAATGGGGTATCCCATCCTCTCTTTCCCATATTAAATACCCTCTTTTTTGTACTACACACCCTCTTGCATGTATACTACATCCTTTGCACTTCATATCCTCTTGCTTGTACTCCATACCCTCTTGCCTGTGCTCCATACCCTCTAACCTGTACTCCATACCCTCTAGCCTGTACTCCATACCCTCTATCCTGTACTCTATACCCTATTGCCTGTACTCCATACTCTCTTGCCTGTATTCCATACCCTCTTGCCTGTACGCCATACCTTCTAGCCTCTACTCCATACCCTCTAGCCTCTACTCCATACCCTCTAGCCTGTACTCCATACCCTCTAGCCTTTACTCCATACCCTCTATCCTGTACTCTATACCCTATTGCCTGTACTCCATACCCTATTGCCTGTACTCCATACCCTCTTGCCTGTAGGCCTACTCCATACCCTCTTGTCTGTACTCCATACCCTCTAGCCTGTACTCAATACCCTCTATCCTGTACTCTATACCCTATTGCCTGTATTCCAATTCAATTCAATGCAATTCAATATTTATTGTACTGAACACCATAGACAGGGCAGAGTACATGTAGAACACGAAAAAAGCAGCGTCAGCTTCGAACAATCAATATTAAAACAACATCATGCATTAACACATGTATGTGATGGGTACAGAGATTCACTGTAAGGATCTTTGTGTGAACCACGAATGCAGCGTATTGCATATGGCATTCGCTAAATGTATATCATCTAAGGAGATAATAAAGATAAATTTATCAGCATCCGTCAAATAAACGAAATGAGGGTAATAATTTACAATTTGTGCGAACAGTATTTCTCTGTCTATTATATACTGATCACATGCCAACACAAAATGGGATTCGTCCCAGACAGTATTGCAAGTGGTACACAAACGTTGTTCAACAGGTGTCTTAGGTCTTGTGTGTCTTCCAACCTCAATTTTAAGTTTGTGATTACTAAGTCTAAGCTTGGTGAAGGACTTTCTGGCAACTGAATTTTTACATAAAGTCAAAATAGGATTCAAATTTAATATCTTGTTTAAATAGCCGATATGATCTCATTTTATTAGACCCATCTTGTGAAAGATTATCCTGGAGAGAGACTTGAAATTGATTCTGGAAGAACACACCGAGAGAAGATGTGATCTGATAACACTGTGTGTTATCAATATCCACATGAAGCTTATTGCACAGATAACTCTTCAGCTTATACAACCAGCCAATTTTCATATCACAGAGTTGTTTTTTGCTCTTGTAGAGCATGAAAGGATAATCTACCCGGGAAGTCTGCAATATAATGATAGAATTTAACTGATCGGACTACAGCATCGTATTGTAATGGGTATATGCCTAATTCACCCCTCACACCCCAGTTGTAGGTGGATCTATGTACCTGTAGAAGCCGTTTGTGGAATCTCAGCTGAGCTTTTTCAATTGATATAGTATCTAAATTTGTATACATGCCCTCTTGCCTGTACTCCATACACACTTGCCTTCACTCCAGACCCTTTAGCCTGTACTTCATACCCTCTAGCCTGTACTCCATACCCTCTATCCTGTACTCTATACCCTATTGCCTGTACTCCATACTCTATTGCCTGTACTCCATTCCCTCTTGTCTGTACTCCATACACTCTTGCCTTTACTCCAGACAATTTAGCCTGTACTTCATACCCTCTAACCTGTACTCCATACCCTCTATCCAGTACTCTATACCCTCTATCCTGTACTCCATACCCTCTATCCTGTACTCTAGTGACGGCGAATCACCCCTCAGTAAATCCTGGCTACGGCCCTGTTACCCTCTTGCCTAGACTCTATAGCCTATTGCCTGCACTCCATACCCTCTAGCCTGTACTCCATACCCTCTAGCCTGTACTCCATACCCTCTATCCTGTACTCTATACCCTCTTGCCTGTACTCTACACCCTTTTGTCTGTACTCCATATAACGATTGTTCATTCGCAATGCACAATGAACCATCGTTGGGTATCGCACGATGCATGCTGTACTTGAGTATTTCGAGATGAGACATGAAGAGTCGACCAAAGGCATGGAGTTCTTGAATACAGAAGCTTTAATGTATGTTCCTTCCAACAGATCTATAAAACTCCGTGAAACTGTAAAGACAATAACACATTTGTCTTAGAGACCGAAAATTGAGCACTCAATAATGCCGATACATGAGAACATGACGTGTGTTACTTTACACGAAATTAAAGCTTTATCCATTATTTCACTTACTTTTATACATGTAAGTTATTTCTGTGTAATGTTATCGTTAATCTTCCATCAAATACTTATGAAAATAGTACGTATACTAACCACCATGGTCTGGTGAAACTTCCTAACATCTCAAACACAACACGCCGCAAACGTGGTTTGTACGACACAAGCGAGCTCTAATAAGGGACGATAACTCAAATCTACATATTGAAGCGCGAATAGCTACAATCTTAACCAGGCATATACCATGCCGTTACATACCTCCTCTAAATTAGTAGTACTAATTTACCAACAATTCAACGGAACCTTAAAATACGAACAAATGAAGTAGTACTCATAATGTTTCAACACGTAACTACAACTCCGACTTAGCGATACCAGAACTAGCGGTACACATTATAACATTTTATACAGTTGTGTTCATCAAGAGTTCACAAGGTTTACTCATTTTCCAGTAGATCAACTAGTTTTTGAATTGGACGGTTCAGGTAAGTAGGGCGGTTTACACGTATGCCCTTACAGTCTCTAGATGGATCAGCAATACACAACTTCACAGATCGGACATGCCCGTCGTCGTCTGGGAAGGTCTCCACAACACGTGCAAGTGACCAATGGTTTCTAGGTAAGTTGTCGTCTTTTACGATTACGATGTCACCAATTTGGATGTCACGATGTGTTCTTGACCACTTCTGTCGCAGCTGAATAGTCTGGAGATACTCTCTCTTCCACGTTGCCAGAATTCGTTGGCGAGATGTTGCACTCGCCTCCATCTTTTCCTGGAGTAGATGTCCTCACGTACAAAGATTCCTGGCGGTGGTAGAATAATTTCATAGTAAGCAGATGATTGGGTGTTAGTGGCTCCGGTGAGTTTCCATCATTGAGGTTTTCGGTGGTGAGTGGACGACTGTTAACAATTGCCATAACTTCACACAACAGAGTCATTAATGACTCATCGTCAAGTTGATGACCAGATTCTTCCAGAAGAAACTACGAACGGTGCGTATTTGCCGCTCCCAAACTCCGCCCATGTGGCTGGAGTACGGTGTGATCAGTTTGAAGCCAAAGTAATCACAGTTGTGTGGGAGTAAGAAGTTGCGGATCCTTTCATGGTCTACATCAGCCAGAGCCTCCTTCAGTTCATTGGCTGCACCAACAAAGTTAGTGCCCTGATCGGACCTCAGCTGTCGTATGGGTCCCCTCAAGAGAATTGATGAAAGAATGAGTTGTCATGCTATTCACCGTCTCGATATGTATGGCACGTGATGCCATACACGTAAATAGTACACCATATCTTTTCAGCTCATTTCTGCCTTCCTTTACGTACTATGGTCCGAAACAGTCCACGCCGCAATACGTAAATGGTGGAGCTGGATTAACTCTGTCTTCAGGCAGGTCCGCCATCTTTTGTTCCTGGACCTTGGAACGAAGCTTTCGGCACTTCACACACTGCGAAATATAGTAGGATACTTCCGAACCACATCCCAGGATCCAATATCCACTGCCTCTAATGGCATTCACCGTGATCCCACGGCCCTGATGCTGGACTTGCTCATGGATGTGACGGATGATAAGTTTCGTTAAATGATGTCGTTTCGGTAGGATCGCAGGGTGCTTGAGCTTGTCTGTACAATTAGAATGTTTGATTCGTCCGCCCACTCTCAGGATCCATTGGTCGTCCACATATGGATCTAGTCGATACAGTGGACTGGATTTCTTGATAGATTTCTTCCTATTTGGTGACTTGTTCTGATCGGTAGCTCCTGTAGATGTTGTAGATGCTCGCATGTATTGAAGTTCATCTTTGAACTCATGCTCTTGAAGCAGACGGATTATCTGTGTCTCCGCTCTTGATAGTTCCTCTACATTGCATGGTCTGTATTTCTCATCCGGGTTTTTCATTTGATCAGTCTCTACTTGGTTCTTAGAAGTGAGGCGAAGGCAAACAGCTATAGCTCTCCTTGCTGATATCCAACTTGAAAAGCGATCCAATCGGTTCAGCAAGGGTGTCTGAGGAGTCTTGACTTGCGTGGCATGACTCTTAGCTTGTTTAACTTCTGGGTCATCCGGCTGTAGTTCCATGGTTTCGCAAACCTCAGTGGCAGGCGGGATGTCTGCTTCCCACAGGAACGATGGACCCCTGGTCCATACAGATTTTGACAAGAAGTCCTCAACCGAGAGTCCTCGTGAGCCTTCGTCAGCCGGGTTTTCTTCGGTTCGGACGTATCTCCATTGATCCGATTTGTGTGGTTACGAATCTGTTGAACACGGTTTGAGACGAACACTTGAAAACGGCGAGAATCGTTGGAGAGGTGGCCTAATACCATCTTGCTGTCTGTCCAGAAGATGTTGGTGATGTCGCAATACTCAAGTTATCTTGCCAAGAACATACCGACAGCTGCAGTAAGTTCTAGACGTGGTATGGTTACAGTCTTGAGGGGAGTTACTCTAGCCTTACCCATAACCAGGGAGCAGTTGACTTGATTCTTATTGTCCATAAGGCGGAGGTTAAGTACATTGGCCATAACCAGACGTGCTGGCATCCGAGAAATGATGCAACTCTGCAGTCTTAATGTTGTCGAGATTTGCGGGCTTGAAACATCTGGGAATTTCGTGTGTTTCCAGTAGACTCGAACTGCTTCTCCAGTGCTCCCACTGAAGTTTCAGATCATCAGGTAAGTTCGAGTCCCAGTCAGCTTTGTCCTTACAGAGTTGTTGGAGGAACTGCTTTCCTATAAGCAGAACGGGAGCCAGGAAACCCAACGGGTCGTAGATAGAGCCGATAGTTGAAAGGATTCCTCTCCTGGTCAGTGGTCTATCTTGAAGGATGATTCGCAATTTGAAAGCGTCCAATTGTACACACCAGAAAACCCCCCAGGTCCTCTCAATTGGAAGATCGTCATGAATGAGGTCAATATCTTGCAGTTCCTGGACTCGGTCTTCGATCGGGATGGAAGAGATGACTTCACGATAGTTCGATATGAATTTGTGCAAACGGAGACCTCCCTTTTGGCACATTGCTCTGCTGTTGGTGATTAAGTTGACAGCCTCATCTACCGACGCTACGGATTTCAAACCATCATCCACGTAGAAGTCATTCTTCAAGAAGTGGGCTGCGTCTGACCCGAATTCCTTCTCAAAGTCAGTTGCTGCTTGCTTCAATCCAAAATTAGCGCAGGCCGGGGAGGAGGCGGCGCCGAAGAGATGAACCTTCATCCTGAACTCCACTGGTTCACCGTTTGGGTCATTGGCGTCCCAACAGAGGAAACGAAGTAGGTTCCTGTGAGCTACATCCACGCGAAACTGAAAGAACATTTGTTCTATGTCGCAGACAAAGGCCACTTGCTCTTGCCGAAACCTGCAGAGCACACCCACCAGCTTGTTCATCAGATCTGGGCCCTGTATTAGATTGTCATTCAGTGATTCACCTCGACATTTAGCGCTGCAGTCAAACACAACACGGATTTTGTTGGGTTTTTCTG